>BLYF01000046.1:1481804-1518481 GCA_014905255.1 Herpotrichia juniperi | reverse complement strand
CTAACCTTTACGCGCCTTTCCCCTAATTACTAATTAGATAGAAAGAGAAAGGGTTAAACGTTAACACTATAGCGCTAGTTTTTCTACAATTACGCTCTAGTTTCCCTGCAACTACACTTGTTAGGAAGAAACAAGAAAGAATATAGCAAGTACAAGATAAAACACAAGAGAAGGCAATATATAACTACAAAAACTATAGTATTAACACTCTAGTTAATACTAAATTACGTGTTAATACTTTAAGTAGCAGGCATACAGCAAGTCTATTGCCTGCTTAGCTAGTTGCAAGCGTAGCAGCTAGCCTTATAGGTTGCTTAAACATCTAAGATAAACAACTTGTTCTTACTAACCTCTAGATTATTAATATCTACCTTAAAGACAAGCACAATTAAGAGATAGCTTGCTTTAGCATGCGTAGAATATACTACTCCTAGTTTAGCGTAACCTAATTAAAGCCTGTTACTATAGAAATATTAACTTAGACTTGCTATATAGAGTAGCTGCAAACTAGATATAGTTTAATTTAGCTAGAGTAGATATATTCTATTGTTCTACTAGTAATTCTATTAATAGCTAGCACAAGCTTAAAGCTGCTTTAAACAATTTCTTAAATAGCATCTATAGTAATAACTACTTTAAAACTTAAATGCAACTACTAAGTAACAAGTAAAAGTAAATAGGTACTTATTCTACGCTTTTATACTTTACAACGTAGTACAATTCTAACTTTATATTTGTAAGCTATAAGAATATCTCTCTAGTAACTATCTATATTAACGCATACACGCGTAATAAAAATACTAGCGCCTTAGCGTATTATCTCTAACACAACACTAATTCTTTAATTTTACGCAACTTTTTACTAATTTATACTAATACTAATTCTTCTATCTACTTAGCTTTTTACTAACTAATACTAACACTAGCTACCTAGCGCTGTAGGTTTAAGGACAAAGGTAAAGGCAAAGAGAAGAAATAGCAAAACAAATCTCTAGCAATCTTGTCTATAAAATATAGTAACCTAAGTAACTAGAAAAACTTTATACTTAAAAGCTATTTATATAGCAAAGATAGAAAAGAAGACGCAAAAGCTACTATAATAAAGTTAACTACTATTTATACTATTTAATATAGTATTACTCTAATATATATTATATTATTGCAAATATTAACAATTTAAAGTTTAGTTTACTAGCTATACAAGTATTAATATAGAAGTAGCACTCTCTTGTAGTTATATCTAGTATAGACTTTGCGCGTTTTACTACGTAGTTAAGTAGAAGTTATACTTAATTTAACCTAGTATTACTAGAAATAGAGCGTAAAACTATAGTATAGTTCTAGAGAATAGTTTTTATAAATTATTGCTATATTTATATTAGCATCTCTACAAGGCGTAAAACTTTAGCTAAGAGACTAAAAGATAGTGCTAGAGAACAGTGTGTTTTCTATAATAAACAATCTAGCCTAGCGCAATAAAATAATAGTGCTGTATAACAAAGAAGCAAAGTTTATAGCTTAATATAGAGGAAAGAAGATAGGTCTCTACAGCAAGATAATAAAAGCTAATTAGGCTAGAATAATGCTGTAACTTAACTAAAATAATAATACTTACTTAGTATATATATTTGTATCTAATTTATTAAATAACTAACAAGAATCTAGGGTTAAGTAAACAGCTAAGAGCGTATAGCTAATTTCTAGAGACGCAACAATAATATAGCTAAGCCTAATTAATATTAGAATTAATATTGTCTCTATAGAAATACAACTAAAACGTACTTATACAAGTATTAAGCACTAAAGGCTAAACCTCTTAAACTAAGTAAGAGATTACTTAGGCTAGTAGTATTTGCAATACTCTAAAAGAGTTTTAATAGCAACAATATAAATATATAGATATATATATCTCTTCTATGCTGTACAAGTTATATTAATAAACGTTATGCACCTAAAAGTAAGAATACCTTTATATATTTATAGACTAGAGATCTTTTAACAACAAGGTAATACCTACGCTAATTTCTACTTATACTATAATTGCAAGCTTAGCAATAGCAAATAATATAAGTACTACTATTATGTTTATATTTAAAAGCCTTAGGCGCTACACTTAGGCAATATCTAGCAACCTAGTTTTTATTAAGCTACGCTAGATTAATATAAAGGATATAACTAAAGTGTAAAAGAAGTTTAAGAAAGTAGCAAATATAAAGGCAAGTTAGAGCAAGACGCTATTCTCTAAGCTTAAAAGTAGCAGGCTAATATCTAAACTGCTAGATATATTTGCTATTATATTAGGCACGTACTTTATTGCGCGTAATTGTAAGTTAGTAAACTTATAAAACAAGATACTTAACTTACTTAATAGAATACTATAAAAGCAATACTTACTTTATATATAGTAGTAGTTTAACTTAATAAACTACATTGCGCCTACTATAGCTACGTACTAATAAATATTAAATATTAAGCACTTCTAGTACTTTAATAAGCAACTTTAGCATTACTAGCATTATAGCAAGTACGTATAGGTTTTAAATATCTAACTTATTAAAGTAATTGCCTGCGCAGTAAGTATACTTAATAAATTTATACTATTTGTTAGAGTACTAATAACAGTGTAGAAGTTTTATAAGGTGTTTAGCAAGAATATAGTAGTAATAGTAAGTAGCAGCAAGAAACAGAATACTAATATAAAATAGTAGAAAAAGGTATAAAACAAGAATATAGAGAAAGTTAGCAATAGATACTAGCTTATAGTAGCTAGCCTTAAGGTTATCTACTAGTTACTAGATCTAGTTAAAAGACATATTCTTAAGAGTATAAAGCTGCATTCTATTAATATAGAAGTTATATAGACTAGTAACTATTAGTTCTAAATTAAGTAGCAAGCTTTAAAGGTTGTAGTAAATTAGCTTGTTTATAATAGCTTATACGTTAAGCAACTTAACTACTAAAAGAATAAGACTAAGGACTAGTTTACTACGCAACTACTATATAGTAGAAGAGGTTATTACACATATAAAAATATATAGATAAATAAAAAATATACTATCTAAAAGAGTATAGTTTTTAGAATAGAAATTATAAAGTGCAACGCCTTATACAAGCTACCTATATAGTATTAGAGAAATTATATGCGTTATACAATTCTTATTATAAAGTATAAGGTTAATTAAGGCTGCTGTAGGCGTTAAATATTTTAAATGCAAAAGTTGCATAAGTATTAGAGTTATAGCAGGCGTTAAGTGTTTTATAAGCAATAGTTGCACAAGTATTAGAATTGTAGCAGGCGTTAAGAGCTTTGTGTAGGAACATTGCGCAAGCGTTAGGGTTGTTAGAGTTGTTAGGGGCGTTGCAGGCTCCCTGCAAGAACATTAGGGCTGTAGCACGCATTGCTTGCACGTTCTACGTTACGCAGTTTCTCTGCTACAAGCATTACATCTATACTGTAGCTTGCAGTTGCATTGTATAAAATGTCTGTTTTAACAGATAAAAACTTTTTCCTAATACAATACTTAACACATACTGTACAGAGCTAATTTAATATATTTCCAATTACTTGGGCAGTGCCTTTAGACGGTGATTTAGGAGGTAGAGGGCAGACAGGCTAGGAATAAGACCGGTATTATATCTGCAGAAAGGTAAAAAACTTTGCTAGGCTAAGCTAGTACTAAATAGGATACATAGAAAAAGGAACTAGAGCGACACTAGCGAATTTTCCATTATATTTGTCAATCTAGAGCTCTTCAACAGCTCCAACGGCAGCTAGGATCTAGCTTGGGCTGCATTACTAACATTTGCATTCTAAATTCAACTACCCACAGCACCACGTAGAGCAGACCAAATTAGATAAGCGGGGTCTCAAAATTGTCCCATCGCACTTAATACTTAGTCTAGTAACCTTTCGCCTGTCTTATAACAGCTAGACATTGTTGTATAGAAATAATAGAGTAGATAAGCTTCTAGAGCAGTGTATCTGACAATGCAGCCTACACCTCTTTCAACCCCTTACCAAAACGCTTTCAAGCCTCTTTAATCCCGCTAATCGTGTCAAACCTAGGATAGAGCTTATAGATTTTTCATTTCACAGCCTACCAGGGGTACTTAATAAGAGAGTTGCTGACAGTTAGATAAAATCTACTCCCCAAAAGCAATATTAACGTAGTAGAGTAGGAGTATGGACTATGTATGTTAGGATATTTACTCAATGTGCTAGACTTAGCATATAAAATAACTCAGCGCTTGTCTTCCTTAATCAGCTTCACAACATATAATGATCCTGCCTTGAACTCAGACTTCACTCCGTCACTGCCAAGCCTTATTGGCAGCTCTAATCGATGGTAGGTCCATTATGTGCTCATATACTCTCCTTCCCTTTCCCTGAATGACCTCTTGGGCGTAAGTTTCCAGTGTAATTCCTCTTATGTCAGGATATAGATCATTGACCAAGAGATACCCTAGGTATTGGGCGTACTCAGGTGCGTTATCCCCACGAATGCCGCAGGAGTACCAGTATTGCAACTGAGCCAGCATCACGAACTCAGCAGAGTCTGGAGCGGGATTTGTTACTTCAACGTCATGAATACGGGCTTTGATCTGTTCCGCAGTGACCTGTACCGCTTGGTCAGTTTTGCTCTCCATGAGTCTAACGTATCGAGTGAATGAACCTACATATTCGCGTTGAATTTTCTCACCGCTGATTCTTTCCAACAGATCGTAGATTTGATTATGCGTAAAAACTTCGCTGTAGGCAAAAACCATCCGGTTCAAAGTTCGAGGGTCGGAAATGATGCGAGCTACATATGTCCCAATATCCCGAAGATCTGTGAAAGCCATCGGTACATTTCCATCCCCAGCAATGCCGTCCGAGGTTTCCATCACGGCATAATCGATGCGGCCAGAGGGGAGGCGAGGTAGGTTGACCTGATACCACCAGCCAATATCCACAACAGTGTAGGGCAGTTTGACTTTCTTGATATGATTTAACACATCCTCTTTCTGCGGTTTAAAGTTATTACGATGGCTTAAAAATCATTCCAGTTCGAAAAATTACCATATCTCTCAACAGAAGCGCCCCCTTAGGAGGAGCAACTGTTGCAAAGAAGCAGGGCAAATACCGCAGGACGCCTGCAGACTTGGCAGCGTTGATAAGAGGGATCTCATCCATCACGCTGCCGCCATAAATCGCAGATATAACAACATCTATGCCTGCGAGCGCTTTGGCTATATCACCCTCAGG
The DNA here is from genome assembly GCA_014905255.1 of Herpotrichia juniperi. Taxonomy (NCBI): domain Eukaryota; kingdom Fungi; phylum Ascomycota; class Dothideomycetes; order Pleosporales; family Melanommataceae; genus Herpotrichia; species Herpotrichia juniperi. Next base: position 1,513,236 of record BLYF01000046.1, on the reverse strand, counting down.
GCCAGCAAGATCGATCGGGACAATTTCCACCCCCTGCTTTCCCAGTTCGAGAAGTGCCAACTTCTGCAGTGACGAAGGCCTAGTCAGCGCGGTGATTTTCTAAGATATTGTTAGCATATCTGCGCGAGGAAAGTGAAGTTCACTGTAAAAGCCGCACAAATTTCGGAGCCTCTGACAGCAGTGCCTTCACAATGATCGAGCCAGTCTGGCCGGTTGCGCCTACAATACCGACTCTCATATTTCCGGAAGCGATCTTTCAATTAGTTTTGCTTGAAGGGCTGAAAGCGTTGTTTTCGATGAGCGTCTGCATCAGCCGCACCACTATTTATCTATCACATAGAATATGTCCAGCAACTAAAAAACGAATTTTGATCGCGAAGGAACTTCGTGGGGCGTCATCGGTTTGTCAGATATTTCACTGTTACAAATCATCTCTCGCGATAAAACTGCATTTGTGAGTCCTATGCGTTTCTAGCCACTGCAATTGCTTACACAATCCGCTTCTAGTTTTTGCACACTGCGGAACTGATTGTGTAACTGTAATGCTAATCAACTTTTGCGTTAGTCGCTAAATATTGATTGTTAATCGCCTCGCACTCCCTAGGAGACTTAACATGAATTAAGTTTTGCTAAAGCCCCTTATGTATGAGTGCGTAAGTTTTTAAGGGAAGTTATCTGAATAAAAAGTCGACTGCTCGAGTCTGCCAACGAGGGCATCATGAATTAATATTCAATCTCTGGATTTAAACCACGAAGTTAGTTTAAAGTCTAACTTTCCTGCCTTATTAGCCCTACCTCCTCTACACCCTAGCAACGTTTGCTGACCGCAGTATTTCCGACTTGATCCCAATATTTGCTCGTTCGGATACTGTAAAGGTGAAGTTTCTTCCCAGCTTGTGCACATCTCCGCCACAAAAAGTAGGGGTCTCTTTAGTCCCAAAGCCATGATATTACAAGAAGAGAATTAGGACCTCTCATGCACTCTAGCCAAGACTTCCAAGACGCCCAGATTCGAAGAGTTTCCCGCGGTACTGGAAGATCAAGTTTGGATCCGTGCGGATTTATTGCTTCGGGCCCTTCTAGAGCTCTAGCTGTTAAGGATCCGGGGGGTCCAGCAGAAACATCTATGAAATGTAACTAATCCAATTATTAGGAATCAATAGCAATATGAGGTTTAGAATAAAAGCGATGATAAGAGCAGCTCCCTCGGGAAACAAACTTCTGGCCTAACTTTAATACTGTAACCGTATTTCGGTCCTGAGCGGATCTCGGGAATTTTTGAACTTTTGAGCTACCACTAAAAAACCAACCCAACGCCCTGCCGCTGATCCGCCTCCAAGACGTTCTCATAGATTTAGCACTTTCACGACATTCTGGTATGATTTTAAGCAAGATTTCTAATTACGACCTTCAAATGCAATATGCATAGGTGCATTTTGTCATGTGTACCACTTGCTTACTGATTGATTTTTACTACGCTCTATTGTAGTTAGTCTCTCCTTCAGCCTGTATATAGTGCCTTACAGGGCTGAGAGCTCTGTACGGCTCCCTCACTCCTACAATACAATTTGTTCTAGCATGGTTGATTCCCACTCATACTTTTTCACACATTTTGGATCCACGTAAATCTTAAGAATACAAATCAAGTACGCATATCTTATCACTTGACGCTCTAGCACCTCAAATCGAGCTAAACGGCTCCTGTTAACTTTGACTAGTCGAGTTATCAAAATGCCTGCTCACAAAAAGTTCGTGTCCAAACTTGCCGGAGCACGTACTCTCATTATCGGTGGCACCGCTGGTGTTGGCTTAGCAGTCGCCGAAGCATGTGTAGAATTTGGCGCTGAGACCGTTATCATCTCGAGCTCGAACCCCGACAGAATCAACGCCGCGGTGTCGCACTTGCGCGAATCTTGTCCGACAACAAGCTGCCAAATCATTGGATTTCCGTGCGACCTGAAGCAAGAGGACTTACTCGAGTCCAATATTGCAGCGCTTTTTGATGCTTCGACCTCGAATGGAACAGAGAAGCTCGACCATATCGTCTTTACCGCAGGCGATCAACCCATTCCAAGACCCTTGTCCCAGATAGACTTCAACTTTATCAAAGAGGCGGGATTGGTACGGTTTTTCGCTCCTCTATTGGTGGCAAAATATGCTGCAAAACATATCGGGCCAGGTCCCGCGTCCAGCATCACATTGACGTCCGGCATCAGTGCGTATCGACCGTACCCGAATTGGAACGCAATTGGCGCTTACGTCTCATCCTTGGAGGGCATGACGAGAAGTCTAGCGGTAGAGTTGAAGCCAGTGCGTGTCAACCTCATTTGCCTCGGCCCAGTCGACACAGATCTCATGACCCGCTTCTATCCCAATCCCGATGATCGCAAGGCAGTTCTGGATGCTATCTCTGAGAAGGCTCTTACAGGAGTGGTCGGAAAAGTTTATGATGTTGCGGAGGCATACCTGTATTGTATGAAGGACCACAATTTGTCCGGATCTGTAATAAACTCTAGTGCAGGGATATTGATGGTCTAACAATCAGGCGTATTTCATATGTAAACATTTGTTGCAAGCGCACAAGCTACGCAATGCGGCCAGAAAAAGTCATTCCCATTTACCAAAAATCTGTTGATATTTATAAAAACATCCTACGGAGATGACCGCAACTCTTTAAGCCAAATATATTTGCTTCGATCAGCAGACGGTAGCATCAGGGCATTTAGGGAGGGTCTACGGCCTCTTCATTGACTGCTGACGCTGATATGGGCTATGACCTTTCTAAAGATGTGTCGTGGAAGCAAGCCCACAAAAGGAAACAATGAGAGCTAGGTTTTTCATAAGAGCTACAGAGATAAGTCGCTTATGTACTCAAAAGCAGAAGCCTATGGGGAGATCATATGATCTAGAGCAGCAACTTTTATCACTTTTACAAGCAGGCTAGCGATGACTTCGTAATTAGGGCGCACAGAACGTTATGCGAATGTTATTGCTTACCCACCCGTGGAAACATTTAAGTGGTTGAAAGTGTACGTGTTGCTCCGCGACGCGCTATATCGATGGGGATTGTGTCGCTTTAACAACAGGGGAAGTTTTGAGGAACTACATTAATTTCTATAGGTAGCCGTAGAGCTGCACTTGTACTCTGCGACGGTTGTGGCTTCGGCTGGGTTACTTTACTGAGGCCAGCTGAAGCACTAATAGCTCCAGATGAGATCTGGATGCGCCCAGTTCTCCTAATTCATTCTTTTTATATGAGAAACGAGGGTATTGTAGGACAGTGAGTCATTTTGAGTGCATACGCACTGGGTATATAGACTAGACTTACAGCACCTCAATTAAAGCAGTTCAGTGACTCTCAAAAGCTTCCAAAATCGTCAGATACTCTCTCTGTTGACTAGGACGAGTCTTAGTTTTCGGAAATCTCTAGCTTCATAACAAAAATAATAGCTGATCGGTAACATGTTCATCCGATCAACACTTAGCGGAGCCAAAGCTAGCTCTATCACAGATTGTCACAGTTTATGTGGCATACGCCCGCCTAGTATTATCAAACATAGAGGGGCGTAAGACTCGTCGTTTTGTCAAGCTAGGACCTAAGACTAAATAATGACGAAAATTAGTCATACAACCACCGTCACACGACCACTGCCTTCATCGCCCATCTTGACAAGTACAAGCATCAGTGCAAAAGAACTGTCTTTGTATCAATGCTATGTCTAACTATTATGGCCATGAGATTTCTCCACAGCCTATCATACCATGAACGAAAGCCCGATTGCCATCATTTAGTCTTGTGTGGAGCGAAATCGGCACCGCGCCGCGAGTAGCAGTATGATTCAACTAAACCTTCCATGTCGTAATCTGCAAACTTAGCTAGGGATATGTGTATGTTCCTAACTACCTCGCCGACGAGTAGCTTAGGTGGTTTCTATTCGTTTGTCCAGACTTGCTGCAGAAATGCCTTCAATCCAGTGAATTTGTAGTCAGGCAGGAGCTGGTTCCATTCATCCGTTGCCGCCCATGCCCCGCAGGCAAACGTGATCAAAGTGCCGATCACGATGGTCTTGTTGTATGCCTCCTGCTGTTCCTTTGGGGAATCATCCATGGCCGGTTTATACAGCGTTGGTAGCCAGTCCGCTTTCAGGATACCTGCCTGAAGGTCTTCCTCCTTAACCCACTCGATATTAAATGGTTTTCCTACAAGATTTATATGTTAATCTCTGCCGCTGCGTGAAATTTACTCAACTCGTTATTATTCTATATCAAAATCCTCGCACTTACCTCGAATTTTCTCTCCCAGCTCTAGGAGCTGTGCAACTGTAACTTGGCTTCCTACAATGCCTCCCACCGTGGGCCATTCGCCTTCGTACTCCACCGCACGAGCAACAATCCCCCCGATGTCCTCAATAGTGGTGTACGTTATTTTGGCGTCTAGGTATTTTCTATCTACGATGGCGTGCATATCGTTGAAGTCGAACAAGACTGGAATAGGGGTGATGTACTTGGCTGTCTGGCGAGGATAGCTCAGGTAGTTCATGAACAGTCCTGGGTGGAATAGAGTATAATCTATGACCTACGATACTTATGTTAGCACATGGTGGACGGAGACAGCCTCGAAAAAATTGAGACTTCGCGAGAGCATTGTTATTCACCTTCTCCTCTCGGTTCAGCTCTCGTAAGTGCGCGCGGACGTCGAGTTTACTGGCGTACCAAGGCACTGCATCTCGGACTTCCTCCAGCTTTATGCCGCTATTTCCCGCAGTTAGTTCTGATTTAGTAACAGTTTTCAACTGTTGAAGTAATGGGACATTACATAGACCACTCGCTAGCAGCGTAACGCTTCACGCCTGCGTCAACGGCGGCATCGATTAGACGTTTCTGGTTGACTCCTTTTGGATCTTTGTGTGATAAAAAGAAGCATAGGGCGGTGTGAACCCCACTGAGAAGATGTACCAACTCTGACTTGTCTTCGTAGTTTGTTTGTGCCCACTGAACCCCCGAGAGTGTTGGAAACGATGTAGGATCCTGAACGAAGCCAATGTTAGTCACGCCATCTTTAGTGGTTTGGAAAAAGCCATACCTTTCGAACCAGAACCAAAATCTCGTGCTTGCCAGTCTGTACAAGTCTGTCTAAAATCTCCCTGGCTAGCTCTAAGTGACGGGACGAATCAATTAATAAACGAGGTGGAAGCTTTTACAGAGTTGGAGAGATAACATACGTCCGGAACCACCTGCAATTGCAATTCTAACCATGTTAGGTGTAAAAGAGTGGATAGCTGGAAAGTCAAGATCTGTTGTGTCGCGTAGTGTATCTTCAACTCTCTCGTATACAGCTTGGACGTTATAAATACGAAGTAGAATCTCTGAGCACTGGCAAGTATGAGGTAGGATAAAATGAGAGTAGTGATTGAGGGTTCTGTAGCGCAATACTTTGACCAGAAGAGCAAGGACCGTGCTTAAAAATCATGCTTACGAGTTTTTGCACCAAAGGCTTGGCGATGCGTGTACCGAGGAGCCAGGGAAAATTGCGAAGAACTCTTCTATGAACGGACAAAATACTTGCTTGATTGAAGCCACAATGCCTGATTGGATGAGGAGCGAGCTATGTGTCTCCCTCCAAGACTGTCGATGTGAGAACGGACTTAGCAGTTCGGCATAACATCTGGGGATAGCAGGAGATAACCGGATGATTATGATGTCAGCGACTGAGTGCAAGAAACGTGAAACATCTTCAATAGGAAGTTGTTCTGCTCCTTAGTGCTCATGATTTTTGATATTGTCGGCCAAAAGTAAAGATGCATTAGATAGCGGAACTAGGCATGACGCTAATGCAAGATGCTGACAGCTGCAGAGCTGCCATAGAACCCTGCCCTGTCTGAACGTTGAGCCACTTACCGGGTACCGGCCAATCAACATTACAGGAATGACTTGGGGAAGACATTTAAGCTACCCTGACTTGCCGTAGTGCTTTACTTGAGTAGGTTTTAAAAGTGGGTAGCCCGATGGTAATTGCCGGCGCAACTAGATGGGTCTTCACAAGGGCTTTTCGTGGCCTGTAGCAATGTTATGGAGCTGTTGAACGACCGCCACGACAGGAGCCGCAGCGACGCGTAACGCGCATGAGATCACCTTCTGCACCCTATCTGTTCGTTTGGCCGAACTAATGCAAGGTATGTGCGGTTAGTCCCTTAATCTCGAATAGATTGGTAGCTTTTGGAGTTGGTAGCCTTGTTTATGGGAGTCTACAGTGATATAAAGTCTGACATTATAGCTTCAACTTCACTTTTCTTTACAACACCCTCCACTAGGTTCAGAAGCTAGGTTTTGTCCATTGTCTCCTCAATACATATTGGAAACTATGGGATCAACCCTCCTTAGTCGCCTTGCGAAGACTATCGCTGTCATCTCTACTCTTGTAACTGCCGCTCCTTACGTCCGCCCACGCAACTGGACCGTTGGTCAGACAGTTGCCACCACTAATGGCAACATCATAGGCCATGTTGCGCCCAACGCCCTTGAAGTTTCCGAGTATCTTGGTATTCCGTTTGCCCAACCTCCTCTCGGAAGCCTGCGATTCGAGCCTCCTGTTGCATACAATGGGTCGTCTACCTACAACGCTTCTAACTTTGTGAGTTCATTCCCTGTCCCCCTTCGCCGTTCACTGTTTGGACCTTCCTGTTATGTTTTGACTAACTTTCGAACAGTCACCTGCGTGCTTTCAAGCCCGCAATGGAAATTCCAGTGGTTCTGAGGACTGTCTGACCCTCAACGTCTGGACGAAGCCTCAGACCGGAGAAAAGAAGAAAGCCGTTCTTGTGTGGATTTATGGTGGCGGTTACATCTTCGGTGGCTCTGACCAGCCTGGCAACAACGGCAAGTATATTGCTGACCAGGAGGATGTTGTTCTCATTTCTTTGAAGTGAGTGACTCTTTGAATAGTGTCAGCGTTATGTTTTTTGTACTGATGTGTCTTGCAGCTACCGTCTCAATATCTTGGGCTTCCCTGGTAATCCCGACTCGCCTGCAAATTTGGGCTTGTTGGATATGAGACTAGCAATGGAGTGGATCCGCGACAACGTTGAGAGCTTTGGCGGTGATGTTAATCGCATCTCCCTTTTTGGCCAGTCTGCAGGTGCTGGTATGGTAGACTTTTATTCCTACGCCTGGGCTGACGACGCGATCGCGAACGGATTCATCCTCATGAGCGCAACAGTCAACGGCTTTCCGGCACTTGACAACGAAAACCAAGCTCGAAGATGGTCCAGAATCGCTCGAAATGTGGGTTGCAACGGGACAGTTGCGGACGAAATCACGGCTTGCATGCGGACTAAAACTGCTGCTCAGATTATTGGTGCCTTTGGACCAGAAGAAAACTCTCTTGGAAGAGGTAGTCCTGCATTCGGACCTACGGCTGATAACGTCACCGTTTGGGCTAACTACACTGATTTGGAATCTGCCAAAGGAGGGTATCTTATTGGCAACACCGAGAATGAGGCTGGTGGATTCCGAAATTTGATCACAGGACGCAGCGACGCTTATTGGAACGACTTCAACTTCCGCTTCTACACTTGCGCCGGCAGGGTTAGAATCGATCAAGCCGTCGCGCAAGGCAACTCAGCCTGGAGATATCGATACTTCGGAGACTTCCCTAACTTGGCAATTTCCACGAACCCCCCAAGCGGAGCTTACCATACCGCTGATGTAAGCACCCTCCTTTATATATCTGGCAGGTGAACCTCTTGACTAATATCTCGTAGCTTCTACCTCTTTTTGATACCGTGTCGACCCAGACCGATATTCCTAGCACACCGGAAGAGGAGGCCATTGGTGACTACGACCGCGGTGCCTGGGCTGCTTTCGCCAAGGACACATCAGCCGGCCTGCTATCTTACGCAGATGGATGGCCGATGTACGCCCCGACCGAGCTTTCTCTGGTTCAACTTGCCTATCAAAACCGTACTGGCACTAACCTGGCTCGCGGCGACGCCTGCGATGCTATTTGCCCTACCCTACCAGCTATCCAACCTATGTTCTAGATTACTTTTGTAAAGGCTGATAGACTGATTACCGTTTTCTAGCATGTCTAGCTTTAGCTTAATTGCTGTCCTTCGAATGGTCCTTTAAATCTCCTAACGCCTCCGTATTTGTACTTGAGTGACCGTGTACTTCCTTATGCATTTGACTCATTACATGTTGTTTCGCTTGCAATGCCTTGCTTACTCTTGTTTATAATACGTGTAGCTTAGGCTATTGCTGCACGAATATACGATGGCAGCCAAAGAGCCTTCAAGGTTACACTAGCCGCCTTCACTAAATCAAATTCATTCGACCTCGTCAGCAGCAAACAGATGCAAGCCACACATCACGATGTGATAGCCCTATTACTAGTACGTTCAGTAAAGCAAGATTAGGTTGAGTCTGGAGGGTCTATGCCTCCATGTTTGCTTCATCAAGGTCAGTGCTATCGTTAGTTGAGAGCATATTGATGGCTGCGGCATGGACTACAGACGCCATGGCTGAGGGTACTAGGAAGTCGTTGTGAATAGATGGACGCAGTGTGGGCGTGAAGGAAAAGACCGGATGCAAGAATGGTGAAGAAATGACGGCGATGCAAAATCCAGATGCAGTCTTGATACCACAGGCAAACGTTTTGAATTCGTCGTTACTACATGCATGTTGGATGCACGCTGCCGCTTGGCGACTGGTGATTCTCACCATCCGCTTCACTCGTCAATCTCCAACATGCATACCACCGTCAGCGCACCTAATTTTTACTCGTGCGGTGTACTGCGTACTTTGAGGTGTTGAGGTTGTAGTAGTAACATCAAAATTTTAATCTCAACAGCTCGCTAGGTTCGATTTTTTATCTATGAGTCTTCCGCAACTCGGTCATTCGGTGTACTAATTGCCAGCTGCTTCTCATGTTCACTCTGCTCATCATTCGTATGCCAAATCTGCACCTAGCGATAGTTTCAGTGTCGGCATCAGCTACTCAAAATCAGAGAGTGTTCACTTTGACAACGATGGGAGAGAGATATTGGTAAAATACGACAAGTCGCTATCTCATCGCTAACTTTCGTACATGTCCACGCCTACATCCAACGTGGCAGAAACAGCAGCCCCTTCCTCCCTATAACCGACAATTTAGGCAGGCTTGTACTGCTTATTGAGAGATTCATGTAGTCGTTCAAGTATCGCAGTAGAGCTTGTGTTACGCCATCGATAGTCGTAATCCTCTCATCGGGGGCGGTAGAATGAGTCTTGAAGCACCGCAGGCGCCATGGTAGAGGCTCCACATCGTCTCCTCCACCCCTGTGATCATTCTATGAGAAATTTCTTCACCCTAAACGGACAACAACACTAAGAGACTTCCGCGGAGGGAGGGTAGCAGCTGTAGCAGCCGCTGCAGCTCAGGATCTTGAAGCACTGGCTCACATTGAAGCAATGACACGCCGAGTGACAGAGGGGCTGATAGAGAGGTATTTTTCAAACTCGGCCCCATATACCGACGCGGTTAGGGCCCTGCTATGTACAACTCGTAGGCCGAGCCCGATACCGAGTCACGAGCTCGGTCTGATACTAGCTCATGGACCAAGAAGAGACCCCAAGGGGATTTAGAGTTGAGTAATTTAAGCGATTTGGCGATTCCAGCGCCTGTGGCCCATTCTACTCACTGAAATGACTATATTCCGCGTGCTGCCTATCACGTGGCACCTCAACTTTAGCCAACCCCGAAGGACACCAAGCGAAGTTCTCAATTAGGTAGCCTGGGGCCGGACTGGCAGCGAGAATATAAATAAGGTTTCTGCCCCAGTCAGATTGAATCCGGTCTTGTGAGCTTTCCACATTGAAAAGGCGATCTTTTGCGAGGCGTTCTTTTTGGCGGTCTAGGCGGTCTTGGCAATCAGTTTACAGGGCATTCTAGAATGGCTGGAAAATCGCGTATATATAGATTGTTTCTCTTTGAGTTCTGGAGCTCAATTCATTATGCATCTTATACGCCTCGCTTAAGCATCGCCACAGCCTTCACATTTAAAGATGTCTTGCTACTTGTCTTCTAGCAACGTCCATCCTATCAACCGAGCAGTGCTATCAGCTACTTGTAAAAACAAATTTAGCGGTTAGGTAGATGCTTAGTTCGACCTCAATACAGTCCTAGGAAATAAGGATAACAATTTTGTTTAGGGTCTTACCTGACCAAGGCGCAGAATAATATTAACATAAGAGCTAGTATCTATTCTTTTATAAGTTAGACGATCTATTTAAGTCTGTTTATTGATTGTTCTATTGTTTTATACAAGGGCATAGTGAACCTAGCACGTATACTTTCTATATTCTAACAAGCTAACATTACGCGCTCCCCTCTTCTTCCCTAATTAAGGAGTACAATAGGCTAGTGTTAACATCTTACTTCTACATTCTTACTTAATTAAGGATAGTTAGGAGAAGCATATAATAGTTAGCTTTGTTAAAACAAGGGGATACTTGATCTATTTACTAGAGTTCTAGTATAAAATAATTGTTACAAGCTAGGACAGCTCTAGCTGCTACCTTATACTACCTAACTACACGTAGACTAATTATATAGAAAAGATATATAGATCCTATTAGCCTAACAGTTATATAACTAGAGAGAATCTTGTTTATATGTATAAAACCTATTGCCTATTACGTAACAAGGTCCCCTCTTAGCAGACAGGACTACCTTTAGCCCTGGCTTAGTTAACAGGACTACAACTATAAAGAATAGTATATATAGAGATAATGTATATTCAGGGGCATTGAGGCTCTATATATAGGTAGCTAATGCTAACGTAATCTAGCTGAAACTTGACATGTAACAGAACATGTAGGCGTAAGATTTATCGAGCACTTGTAAGCATTGGTTTGTTTGACATAATAATCGCTGAGATCAGGACCGCAGGACTGTCGGGCCAATCCATCACTATGGTGCCATACCGTGCTTTAACAGGTGCTTTGCATGCATCGCGAAAGAACTTTAACAGAAAAGCGTTCACTCCGCTTCGAATCCACCCATCTTGATCATCGTTGTCGATAGCAACCTTGGATGATCCACTGGAAACAGTGTAGCCTACCGCGCTAGTGTAGTTGATGTACCAGTGTCCTTTGGGCCCTGCTGTGGCCAATGTAAGATGGGTTTGCACTACCTTGAATTTCGGTTTAGCGGGATCGATTGTTTTGAGGTTGAAATTGTCTTGGATGTTCAGATTGTAAACTCCTACGTTCAAGAGTCCGACAGAGTTATGGGGCCACCTTTTGGCGCCAGATGTTGGGTCGGATGCGTCGCATCCAATATTGCCCAGTTGGCCGGGTTTGCACAAGAACCGGCGTACAAGGAAAAATTTTCCTCTGAGAGCATTGATCGTTGGGAGCTGAGGTCCATCATACCAAATGTTCCTGTTTTGGTTTATAGTCTCTATCATGCGGTCGGCAAATTGCTGGTGGAGGTCGTTATCCATTTTGATTTGGAGGACTAGGCACTCGGAAGGGTTGGCAACCAGGAATTCGTAACAGTCTTTAAGGACATCGCTTAGCATAACGCCGAATCCATCGTATCCCACAGTGTCTTTCCCAATCTAAATAAAATTGTGATAGGCAACTAGAACGGGAGTTTTAGTTTTTATATCCTTCTCTAGGCTGTCCTTTCCTGTGGTGACAAGCCCTTTTGACATTCCTCCATGAATATCAAGGTAACGTATGCCAGCATTCAGTTGAGCGATGACATTTATTCTCTGAGTGCTGATGCGAGGAAATCTATCATTTGATGTCAGAGCGTTGTGTGTTCCTGGGATGTTCACCTGTGTGATGAACGCGTTTTGATCTAAGCGGCTCATCCACTTCCGGAGGTCGCCGAACGGTGAGGCGTCCCTTACTGCCATCCACAGTTGCTTCATAGAAGTATATGGATACAAGCAGTAGATCTGGTTGTTGAGGAATGCCAGTGCAGGAGTGTCCATGGTTTGGAAAATGGTGTTCGTTTCGGCCAAATTCGTTTCGGCCGGGACCCAATCACCAGCGGCGCCGAAATTCAGTCTATGCGTTGTGAATGTTGTACCGGGGGCATAAGTGATTGTAAAAACCATGTGGTCTACCGCGGCACAGGCCGATATTCCCCTCACATTGTCCATGTGAGTTGGCGGAGGTTCGTTTCGTGTAAATGTGTTTCGCGGACGTTTATCTAGCGGAAGTCTGTCTAGCCGCAGATCGCCAGATGCCGTCCACACGGTGTCTTCTAACTCACGAAGCATCAACTAAATTATGTCACACTTCAGACGCCGTCTAATGCACGATTTTGTTTATATCTAACAACTATAGCATAGTGTCAGTCAATTCATGGATGGACACAGATATCCATGTGTAGTATATATCTGCAAGTGTTGTACCCATACCACTGAGAGACCTTTTAGTTGGACACGCCATGGTGAGTTGAAACTTTACGTCTTCGGTCACGATTGCATAATGCAACTACGAAGTCGACATCGCAGTAGCGCACTAGGCCTACATTGAATGTTGCACTCGAACATCAAAAATGGAGCCGAAATTCATGACGGCTAACATTGGTATCACGAGAGCCGCGTGTAGTCGCACGGGTGCAAACTGCCGTTTGCGAAACAAGCAGGATTGCAAGATACTGCGCAAAAACAATCAACTCAGCTGTAAAAATGAAGTACAATCATAGCCTAGATCTTCATGTGGATGCTATCTAGATTAACGCATCATGTCATGAACTACATCTTCGAGTTCCAGACTTCTCATTTAGAACGATTTCAGCACCGCCATCTTTAGCCATGTTTGAGATGCCGAGCGACGTGACGCCATACGGCAGACAAGTGAGAGGCATATTGAATGGCATTGCTCATATCTTACTGCAGAAGTTGTATTATTCCAATCCGATTCGAGGACTAGCATCCCCTATCTACGGAATCATTCGCTCAACTTAAGCCCAGATGAAAAAAACTAGCTGATCATGGTCGGGTTCATACTTACACAAGTGCTTGAAGGACACATGGAAAGTCTCAGTCTCTGTAATGGCCCAAATCTTGTGATTATGGCTGCAGAACTTGAGGTCACGGATCGCTAGGCATTGGTTTTCTGATCGTTGGTGGAGCTTTAGACGCCCCAGTCCACTTATTAATTGCGCATTGTTACGATTCAACTGAAGTAGCCATGCAGCTAAGCAGTTTGTTCTAGTCTATTGATGTGAAATTGTGGTCGAGCAGCCCTGCAGTAGCGTGACGCCAGGCCTAACGAATCAGATGCCTAGTTCGAAACCTATCAGCAGTACGGAATCGTGCTCGCTAAGAGTGACCGTGCTCTGTCTCTGTTGACTGTATTCAGCTATGGATTAGTGAGAATCCATTGCCTGCGTTGACCTGGAGTCTCGAAAGACGTTAGCCCTGCAGCAATCCTAGCTTACACGCTAAGATTTTAGGTGTCTAGTCACGGGCTTTGTAGGTTATCCAGCCATAAATTGCTAGCACATCCGTTGTGAAGTTCGGTTTCTCGCTGGGGGGTTGTCCATGCATAACTAGGTTTCTATCTCTTGCAAGTGGAGAGTTTATTCAGGAAACAAAACTGCTCAGATAAGCCATTGAATTCGAAAATGCCGTTTAGTCTGCTCAGAAACTCAAAATCAAAAGGATGCGGTTGCTTCAAGTTCTAGGGGCGGGACGGCACGTACCTAGCCTACCTCACAGGCGCTAATTTGTGCAGCTTTAACCCCGGTTTTCCGCTAGCCTAATCACGTCCTCAGCTCAGCAAGCAAATTGTGGCTTAATTTGATGTGTACCGAGTCCGGACTCGCCGACACTCCCAATTCTGATATGCAATACCTAATGGATTGAAGCATACATCTCTCTTTCTCAAACATGTTTTAATGTCGTGACCGTGTACAACTTTTGGGCCAAACGTCTTATTCATCTTTTTCCATCGGGTCGACTTACTATTCTTCTTACCTTCACACAATCAAACGAATCTAAGCTATTTCGTCGAATATGGACGAGGATCAAGCGAGGAAGTTGGTGGAGCAAGCGGCGTTGGTGTCGCAGGTATGTTCAGACGTCTCTAGTGAGATGTGTAACTAACATCGTAAATAAAATAAGAGAAGCGCTTCAGGCTTCACTGCCTGTTGCCGCAGAGCAATTGATGACCGTGTAAATTCCGGGCACTATCATCGATACTTCGTACAACATCGGATTACGTGTTTCATCTAATGGATGCTAATAGAACTCAAGTGAGACCGGACCTTATGTCTGGAACGACAAGGAAGAATCCGATACTCCTCATCGTGTCAAGGTCAATGAGTCGCGTCTCGTAGACAATATGATACCTCTGAGCAAAGTCATGGTATGTGCGCAGGCCTCGGGCGAATGAAAACTTACGTAATTACTCACGATTTCAGATGGGCATTACTGGCAAGAGCGTCGCCAGAAGTTATTCTGCCGCTCTTGACATGTTAATTCCTGAAGATGCGCCAATTGATACAGACAAGACGAAGACATCGAAGACTGCCGCGGCCGAACGCTACGTAGGAGCGATGAAGTATCTCACTAGCGTTGCTCCGGGCTCGAGCAGGACTGTAATTGACGTCTATGTTGAAAAACAACAAGCTTACTCCGCCGCAATGGACAAATGGGAGGCAGCAAAAGCGAAGATCAGGGGCAAATAGTGCTATATTCTCCTCACTTTAGGCACTCCAAGAACTTTGCTGACTGGCGATGTTAGCTGAGGCCAGGAAACTCTATCCAGGCAACGTAAGACAACAGCAGAGACACTACAATAAGTAGAATCAAGAAAGCTTTCGCAACGTGAGTCGATATCTGTGCCAAATTTTCTAATGTGAGCGTGGCTTACAATATGGTTGTCCCCTAGTTCAAGAATAATGCTCAAGCAAAGTATATGGATTGTGAGTTTCCGTTCCAATGAACAAGCTACAACGAATATTCTAACATCTACTAGGGATTGTGAATGGCAACAAGTATAAGGTATCCCACATCTTCCGCTCTCACAACCCAGGGAATTTTTCTGGGTCTGAATGCATGTTCTCATAACTCGTTTAGGTCGACTATTACTTTGGTATTTTTGATGTCTCTTCTGCAATGAAACGAGTAGAGTCAAGCAAAGAAGCTGGTCGCAATCTAGTCGTGATCGATCCTGATGGCTCAACGGAGTGGCAAAGCGTTCGCCTCACACCTGCTAATTAGTACATTCTGAAACTCCTCTCTTGAGTAAGCTGACTAGTTTAGGGCGTCTATTTGCAGACAGAAAGTTGTTCAGTGGGGTGCGGAGAACAACCGACTAAGTCGCAAAGACTTCGAGTCTGAGATCAAGCGTTTGAACCTTCTGCTTCTACCTTACACTGGCCTAATGAGCGTAATATATTCCTCTCATCTCACGGGAACCCCACTGACGCTTTTAAGTCAACTGATCCCAATAATGATGTTGTAAAATTGCTCGAGGCAAGCCGGACGAAAAATGAGGAAGAGAAGAAGAAGGATGATAACGTTCCGAAACTGAACGGGGTCCCTGATGGTGACACCTCAAAGGACGTCCCAAAGACGACTTCCAGTAGGACACTCTCGGCAGAGGAGCAGGCGCTGGCCACTGTTTACAAGGACCTCTATGAGGCGCAGAACGCCATACCACCTAACCCGTTCGATGTCCGAAAGAAACAGGACCTTTTGCAGGCGGCTCTAAAAGCCAATGGGGAGGCAAATATGGAGAAGAATAGAGCCACTGCTAAGGAACTTTCGAATGGGAGCAAGACGGAATGGGAGCAAGACGGAAAAAGTCCTCTGGATCAAGGATATGATTGCCGATATAAATGGTCAGCTCGACCTGCTTAAACAAGGTCTGTCAAACTTCTACAAGTCGAATACCGCATCCGCGGCGATTAGAGAGGTGGTCGCGAAAAATATCAAAACAACTAGCGGAGACAAAGGGGGTGAACTAGTTGCAGCCCAGTACGCCGAAGCAGATGATCAGTTCGCAGATTCTAGTGAGTTGATTTTCCATGATGCGGCAACGTTATGCTAAGTGATATCGCAGAATTCGGTCTTCCGCGCAAGGGCGTTGCCGTCGTGCAGCCAAGTGGCAAAGAGCCGAGCAAGTGGACCAAGGTACGTTAGAATCAGCCTACTGATGACCAAATTCTCACCTCAATCCAGATCAGTCTGAGTGTTTCATCATCCTCGCAGTCGAGCTCCAAGGAAACATTCTCGTCTTCTTCGTCAGCGAGCGCCAGTGCTTCTGGATGGTGGTGGAATGCTTCTGCTAGCGTGAACCATTCCGAAGCTTCTATGTAAGTACATGATTTCCACGGATCGGATTGTACCTGAATTAACCGAGATATCTTACAGGAAAGCATCCAACGCAGCTTCAAACTGCACTGTGGAAGTCAAATTCGAAGCTCTACTTGTAACAATCGACCGTGCCTGGCTACACGGCGAACTATTTTCCGACCCGGAACTCAATACAAGTCCAGACGTCGCTCTCTCTCCTGGTGCCCTGTCCCTGCACAGATACATCGACCAGAAGAACAGCGAAGCACTGTCCAAATACCCTTGCTTTCCATCATACCCGACTTCCTTCATTGTGGCCGCCAACGTCGAACTTGAGTTCCGTGGGGACACCACGGCGCTTGAAGAAGCGGTCGAATCTTCCCATACCGATGCTCAAGCTAAGTTCGGTTGGGGACCATTTAGTCTGAGTGCTAGTCATAGCCAGGATAAGTCGAGTGCGAAGACGAAGATGGAGACTACAACTACTGGCACGAGGATCACTTTGGAGGCTCCTGCTATAATTGGGTGGGTCAGTCAGCTTGTACCTCAATTACCTCGACCCAAAGGAACAAATTTCTTGGCGGGACCAATGTTTTGATCATAGTTAGGAAATCTATGAACACTTTTAGATTGAATGCTTCGTACATAAGAGTTGGTAGAATAAGTAGGAACCTAATTATATAAGTAACCTAGGTCTTTCTAGATATTAATTAAATGAAGTATCTTCTTAAACTTGTATATGAAACAAGAATTTATTAAGGCACTTCGAACACAATTTATTATTACCAGTTATTGTCTAATAACTTGCGCGCAACTAAATATAAGCCTATACACTAATTTTATATTACAACTCTAAGTAATAGCAATTTCAACATAAACCTGTTATATATATTAAAGAAGTAATATTTACTCTAGCTAGAAATTTTATGCTTAACGAATTTGTTAGAATTACTAGAATTCATATGTATACCATTCAATTCGGAAGATTCGCAATTCTGGAGAGTCTCCATTTTTGACATAATGCTTATAGGCATTTACTTAAACGGCGCATCTATATATTTTACTAATCCCCAATTTGAGTAATTGCCGCTAGCACTGCAAACAAAACACTCGCTGCCGCAATAACAAACCCTGAAATAGTCCACGCTGTCTGGCTTACTGTATTACCCTCTCCTTCTACTGTTTCCTGGTACCAAAACCCTAACACCAAACTCAACGCAATAGGCACACTCCCATAAACACTTAATTTCGTCGCAGACCACCTCTGCACAATCTGCAGTCCTAACTTCTTATTCCCTTCCTCCTTGAAATGATCTCCGGCGTTGAAATGTTCCTGAAGCCAAGGCAACCATCGCCGCTGCGTCTCTACGCGGCGGTGCGTGTAATCGTGGTAGAACTCCTCAAGCGTGGCCTTAGTCTGAGCGTCCAAATCCACAGTAGTGTGATACGCTTGGTCGGGAAAGCACTCATATATCGCAAAGCCTGCTGTGCTCTTTAGACTAAAGCAGCGTCTCCACCACGGCCTCAGCTGTCTCACTATGCGCCGCATCTCGTGAAACAACCGTTCTGTATCAATTTCATCCGCAAGCCGCTCTCTGACTGCGTTGACCCGTTTATTTACTTTCCCCATGATGAGGTGGTTGCGCGTGTACTGTCTGTGAGTCTCGAGGCCTATGGCGGCAGTTCGGTTCAATTCGATACTGAAGACGCGCGATATGAATGATACTTTGTGGTCGGCTGACATTTGGCCTAGAGATATAGTGCGCTGGTAGCCTTTCTCTTCTTTGTAGGCGCTACGTGTGTGGGAGGGAGGGAGTTCGAGACGCGCGCAGATTGGCCGCTCGCCGAAGACTTGGAATGTGAAGCCTAGGAGTCGAAGAGTGTAGTTAGATTTGCTGCGTACGCGGGGCCGTTCTGGAGGGTGCAAGTGTAGGCATGGTGTGTAGGATGGAGGTTGGTCGGGGTTGTCTTGTGGCCAGGTGAGTGGCTGTGATGCTGTATTGGTTACGTTTTTGGACTCTAGTTTAATCTGATTGCAGATGACATACCTGAGATTTTATCGTGTTGCTCTACATCGTCGCATAGTTTCTTCAAGCTTACAGTTCCATCGGGATCCTCATATGGGGGCGACAGTTTGCATGTTACTTCGGGTCCTTTTACAAACAACATCTTTTGCACCTTGTTAAGCTAGACCTGCTGTCATCGGTTGTTGTAAGACATAAAAAAAATCCTTTCTTAATACAAGGCAACAGCCTTGCGAGTGAATTTGAGAAGAAGAAAGGGTTGCGAGGAACTTCCAAGTACTTACATTCACGCAAGGCTAGCTCCTAAAAGCTAATTCTAAGCCCCCGCTGCTCAGATTGCTGGCGCCAACAACCTAGGGTCTCGTGAAAAAGAAAAAGCTAGAGCTAAGCTCAAAGGCGCAAAACAGCTTCCCTTGGTAAAAAGAAATCTCCTAGTAAGTACGCCAGGTACTAGCACTAATAAGAAGTCGAGAGCCGAGTCTCTGTGAGCCACGTCGCAAGTTGTTACCAACAACACACTCTCGCAAGCCTCTTGATGAAAATTAGGCTTAGAATCATGTCAGCTACATGCGGGGACGTTCTTTATCGCTGACATCTATTGGTATGAGGAGGTAAAAAATAAACACAATAGTTGGAGCGAGCTTGAGGTGGCAAACAGCGCATTATCTGCCTTGCCTCACCGGAAGCTGTTGAGCACCAATCATCAAAGAAGGTATAATGACTCAGCCTTAACTGTCAGCCACGTCACACCTTCATTATGTGCACCTCAACACGAGATCTGAGATTCTCATACCTTCTGCAGTGACGCGTTATAAATTTTGAACTGCCATAGCCCGAGCGCGAAAATCATACTGTATCTATATTAACTCAACGCTCAATTGTGCTCCACAACAGCCCATTTCAACTACTTTAAGGCGTTACTATAATTATTTACAAGCTTATACTTCATCCTGCTGTTTCCGTGCTAAATTAAAGGCATGGTGGCATTTGTGCGCGGGTGTTAAAAGCGTAGTGTTGATGTGTTGATGTTCGCGATGCGGGGTTACGACGCGTCACAGTACACGAATCTTTGGCACTTACCAGCTGAAGTGGTTCTGCTGTAATATCTTAACAATAGCTAAAGTAAATGCTATACAACTTTGAACAAGGCTGCAGGGTATGGTTGTTAAGATTAAAGACGTGAAATACACATTTTTTGTTGCGTTTTAGGGTTCGCAGCTCGCTTATTTTTGCAGCTAGCTTGTTACCTACGCTATACCAACTATACTCCTAGATACTATCCAGCTCAGGAGACAGTCAATCGTGAGATATATTGACTTCGCAACCTATTCAAAGGCGGTTATGGATACTAATTCATATAAACTGATTACAGGTGAACGCTGAAATTAGTTTCGCATTCAAGAGGTTCAAATGGCTTCACGGAGACAGAAATCAGGCACTGTAGAGAGCGCTGATTTCCGAAGTATCATTCTGATATCCCCCTCTATAAGCGAGCATCCCTGCATAACTCGACTGGAGGGAATTTGCTGGGAAACCACCAAGAAAGAGGAAAAAGTGCGGCCAGTCTTGTTGTTTGAAAAGTTGGCGCTGGGAGACATCTACAACTTCGCCTATTCAAAGAGTGAACAAAATGGCAATCCGAGATAAACTACGAATCTGCGCGAATATTGCAATCGCGATCAGACCCCTAGATAGATGTAGTATGCCTACATTCACCATTTCTTTTGGCTTACGTTTACAACGAGTCAGGAATCATTCATGGGGATGTTAAACCACAGAACATTTTAGTTTTTAGGGCCAAGTTTGGGGAATTGGCGACCAAGATTTGACTTCGGTTATTCGACCATAGCAACCAATGATTCGTTAATACAGATGCCACGGCCTCCATATTAGTATGCTCACGAACACCATTACGGCTGTGTTAGAAGGGTAGCTGCGCTCTGAATGGATGCGTACTCCTTTAGTCTATTGTGCTGCTAGTCCGCTTTCAGTGATGACGATGGTCTCCTTGACACTAATACAATAGAAAAGTTGAAAACATCGGGTAAAATTTTATCCTTCATCCTCGAGGCTATCGAAGGAAAGATTGGGTGGAGTCCGACCGAAAAAGTCACTTGAAGACGGCTTGCCTTGACCACAATTCGACATGAGCCCTCTCATCGCTGTCTCAACTTCGATCAAGTTGTAGAAACCCTAGCACCCGAGCGGTAAGAGTTACCCTTGACTGTCGTTCACTCTAACCAACGAATTTGGCGTCGCGGCCAGTGCTGTGCATAATGTTCAATTGGCGAATGCTGGTATCCAATCTAGATCCATCTTCAAGGTGAGGACTACTCATTGCCTAAGCCCCTATAATTTCATATTTATTGTGCACTATCACTGAAACCCTCTAGATCTGCAAATCAGCCTTTCAATTGTACATGGAGAATCTGAAACTACATAAACTCCTTCCCGCGCTCTTCAAGCAACGTATGCAAAATTCTCATGCATCAAAAAGCATTCCCGGTTCCCTGAGCGATGATGCAGCCTACCCGCTTGCTTTCTGCTACGTACTTTGCTTAGGTGTAGCAAAGAATGAAGAGATGGTTGAGAGTTATTTGAAACGCAGTCAGCGTGACTGGAAAATTTACAATTCGATTTAGAATACATATTACAGCACCAGAAAGAGCTGACTTTCGAGAAGGGTAAGTTTTAAGAGCTTCTTGATCAGGGCATGATCAACACATTTGACTCTGCTTCACAACCACGTGAGATACAAGATCTTCAGAGAATTGCCTCCGCATATTCAAGAGACATTCCAGTCCTCGAGATTGGTTTGAGGGCTAAGCATACAATGATACTAGAGCTTAAGCTCAGGTTTGCCTTGGTCCTCCTTGACCAAGGCCTTTTAAGAGAGGCACAACAAATAGTTCAGGCGGTTCTAGGCAATCGGCAGCGTCTCTTGAAGGAGCCACATCTTGATTTTCTCTGACCTCTTTGATAAGATTGGCGAGGTCATCACATGCTATAGGAAATTCAGAGGCTGCTACGACGTTATATTGACGGGTTCTTACGACAAAATTGCGCACGCCGGGCGAAGAGTATCCCGAGACTCTGGACGTCATGCATGGCCTAGGGCGAATATTGGTTCACAAAGTTAAATACAATGAAACAGAGACAATCCTCCGGGAAGCACCAGACGTTAGGGAAGCGTCTCTTGAGGTTACACACCCAGGAACTCTTGAAGGTGTGGGGAATCTTGCGTCGATTCTGCGTGACTAGAATAAATTCGGCGAATCGGAGAAGATCTAACTAATCTGCACTCGGTCCTCGGCATCCAATCACACTCGTTGCTAAAGGAAATCTATCTGTAGCTGTAGCTAAGAATAAGGTTTTTGAGACAACCGAGATGATCCAAAGGGAAGTTCTTGAGGGTAATCAAGCCCTCTCAGGCTCTAATCATCCAGACAGCATAATCTCGGAACATAACCTCAGGACACTAGTTTTGGCTCAAGGCTGGCACGAAGTTGCTGAAGAAATATTTTGTCACGTTGTATTAGATGCGCAGGCTTGTAAATATTAGGAGCTATACGGCCTCGTGTTATGCATAGTGTAAGGCATCGTGTATATACGTTGTTTAATGCTAGAAATGCTTAGAGATTAAACCTATCTACCTTTTTAGTTACAAGGGGCAAAATAATTAGATGTACTCGTTAGGTGTAATTCCTTGGCCATTATTAAAACTTGTGCACCTCTGCTACTTCCCTAAATCTACGTAATAAACCCTAGAATTTTAGGATGCAGTACTTATGCCTTACAATATACATCTTCTTTAATAATATAGCTTTTGCTTTGCAAGCAGAGGCCTTGTAGAAAGTAGGAGAAGTTATGGGGTAGATTAGGAAATCGGGCTCCGTTGGTTCCAAGAGCACGTGACAAGTAGTTTATATTTTCTGCCCCTTGTATAATGGCGTAGTAGTGTTAAGCTCTGTCCTTACAGGGGCTCTAGGTATAACGCCAGGCAGTAAAAAACATTAAGGCTAAGAGGCACCTTGAGGCAATATTTGTGGCGCAGCAGGTGCAGTGCTTAAAAAGAGCCCCCGCTAAGCCTCGGCTCCCTCCCAATTTAGGCAGAGCTTTACTTGGTTAGGGTTGCCGGGGAAATGCCGCTCGGCACGAAAATGGCCCACCCCAATAGCGCCGCCATGCGAAATGGATGACAGCAATCCCCCGCGCAGCTCTAGTCTAAGTAAAAGACGGCGCGAAGAGGATGACCTTCCGGGACAAAGTGCGTCGCGCACTAGTAGCGTCATTCTATCTGAGCAGTGTCTTGACCGCGACGTGCAGCATAAAACGAACTTCCAGCTTAAGTTGCCATCTTACAGAGCTGCGGATCGCTCGACCTTCCATTTTGCTCGGCCTATAACTATGCCCCCTAAGCCACTATTGGTCGACACCATGGCACGCCTGGAGTGGTAATCTTAAGGGTGGCTACATTCTAAGAGGCTTGAAGGTCGCGATTGAGCAGGACCAGGATTTCCGCTTGTCTGTGGTTATGGAGCCCATTAACGAAGAGGCCTTTGATCCCGAGGATAAATTTACACTGGCTGACTTTACGCTCCTTGATATTCTATAACAAGTGAAGAAGATATTCTAGGGCGCTACGCTCTGCACACAGTTTGGAAGACGAGAATGCATAATGCTCCAGCGTCATCTGGCCACTTGTTGAGCTTGCCATTAAGCTTCATGGCAAGGTCAAGTGAGGACTATATATAAAACACCGCGTAAAGAAGAAGATTTTTCGGAAATTTGTTCACTTCTAGTAAAGACCGGTCAAGCTCTTTTCGGCTAACCACGTGCTAGGATGAACGCAGCCTTGGTAATATTAAGCCTCGGAGGATGCGATCCAATTCCATAGCACGATATTGTTCTAAAGGACAAGTCGAGGCGACTTCTACGCAAAAATTTGTTGTCTGAGTCATTGAGAATATCTATAGTACTGTAAACTGAGAATAAGCAGCTAGTCGAGATTGGCAAATTCTCTTAAGACCTGCTGTTTTTCTTTGGTCTGCGTAAGTAAATACAAGCTTCAAAAAAATTGCTGAAGTTTTCTGTACAAATTGGCTTATCCTCGTATTTTTTTAAGCCGAAAGGATTTTGGCCCCTATAAGCCGTGGTCTGGGCATGTCTGCCTCGTCCAATAAAGAGATACGATGGAGGATGAATAGAAAAAACATAAAAGGGGACAAGGGATTGCCACGGTTAGCTCCCAGCTCATTACTTCAATTCAATTCACCTGTCTCATACTCTGTCGCCGTTGCCTTCACAAAACTAGAACAGAGACCATCACCAACATGCCTTCGATCCGCTACACCCTCGTAGCTCTCGCTATCAGCGCCACAGCCATTGCCCTCCCGCGTCCTCAAGATCCCACGGACCCTGTAGGCGAGCCACTACCAAACTTCCCTGGCGCCGGTATCTCGTACATTGGCAGTGCGAGCGGAACCATTACAGCCTACGCCTACGCCCCCGACGGGCCTGCGTATGGATGTCTAGATGCGACCGGACACGTCACTAAATCTTCCACTGAATGCGCGACCTTTGTTGCGACACCAATTGCCAACAGTACTTACGGCTCCACCATCGCGACTAGTGCTGGACCGTGTGCATTCAATCTTAATAATCAGTACAAGTTCGAGTGCAAGGATTTAGGCGATGTGAAGCCTACCTCGTTTTACGTAAGTAAATGCTACAGGAGGCTTGAAGTAAATGTTAACGTGTTCCCAGCAAATTGGCTCGTGGCTCGCTCACGGCTACTATAAGACAGTCGGCTACGAAGCTTGGTATAACTGGAAAACTGGCCACGTCGATGAAATTGTTTCAGCGCCAGGTTCTGGCCCGGTTCAATATCATGCACTGTTCAAATTTCAGCCTA
This sequence comes from Herpotrichia juniperi, assembly GCA_014905255.1. Taxonomy (NCBI): domain Eukaryota; kingdom Fungi; phylum Ascomycota; class Dothideomycetes; order Pleosporales; family Melanommataceae; genus Herpotrichia; species Herpotrichia juniperi. The sequence goes on along the minus strand of BLYF01000046.1, from coordinate 1,488,994 downwards.
CTACCATCTAGGCCTCAGCTCAAATAATGGCGAAGAAGAATAAGGAATGGAGAAATTTGTTGTAGAAGCTAGAAACATTTCAATAAAGGGAGGGAGGGTTTACGTTCAGCGTTTGAAGTAGCAGGAGTTCTTGATCATGTTCGTTGGCTTGAACCCGGTGTAACACAAAAGATCATCCAAGGTCATGTGTGAAAACTGTAGAATCTGTATCAAATCTGAACTGCGAACAGCAGGGTGGGTCTCAATAGTGTTGGGCACATAGTTCAAATAAGCGTACTAACGCCGATACGTATTCTAAAACAAAATCCCGATTTTAAATGCTCGTTCGCTAAATCATCCTTGAAAAAGAGCTTCCGTGTGTTTCGTTGCGCCAACAGATGCGCTCAAGAACCCTCTGTCGCAAATATGATCGAAGAACCTCCAACAACGTTTAATCTGTTCTTTGTTGCCTTCCATATCTCTAATTAATGCACTGTACGCAGTCGCCAAAGGAAACAAGGCAGCAGCTGGCCCATAGAGCATCATTTCATCTTGTAGCAAATATTCCATGCATTGGCAGATCCTAGTGGCCAATGCAAATATTCTTGCATCGTGTTCTTCCTCTGCCTCTCCTGCTCTTGAAATACCGTATCTATCCCTGTCATGAAGAAATAAGTTTAGTTTTGCCAATTCCGTGAGACAGATGATCTGAAAAGCCCACATATGGGTATATACGTTCGCTGCAAGCAGGCTCGAAAACCAGAAGTCCAACATTCCGTCTTGCTGACAGTTTGCAATATCTGTGTGTTGCATAGATTCAGGGTTAGATTTTTCTTCCTTTTCAAATCGGCCATCCCATCTTGATAGGCGATCAAGAACCTCAAACAACGTATGTTTTACTTTGTAAGCTCTCTGCACAGATGTGTCTAGAGAGAGGGCTTGCAGGCTGTCTATCTCCTCCAAGATAGACGGAAGCACGGCCGCATCTCCCATGAGCATTTGCATGTCGGAAGGTGAGTGTTGGCGGAATGGTGTCGTCAGCCACTCTTCTTGGCCAAGGAATGTCGATTTCCGTGCATTTAAAGCTTGAAACAACTACTAACTCGGTCAGAACATTATTTTAGCAGCCCTCTAGTCGTTTTACTCACAAGAACAGGTCGACAGCCCATGAAAATGGCATGAAAGTCGCCGGATATGAACACCTCGGGGGAATACATATTGATCAGTGCACCGAGTCCTCCAAAATGTGCAAGATTGTTGCTGTCCGACTTTGGGAGCATCAACTGACGTAAATAAGCCATGAGAAAGCTTCAACCCCCGTGAGCTACGCGCACATACCTCTACCATAGCTAAACATACAATGGCAGCCGCAGTTTCTATTCTGAAGACGCTCGCAGAGGACTGTAGGGCAAATTTCAGCTTTTGCAATGTGGCAACGTACGCTTCAATACTGTGGAAGCTTTTGTGTTTTCCTTCCGGCCCTCTATCAAGTATGATCGATCCAAAGGCTTTAATCGCTGCCGTGATCAGCTCTCCGGAGCGGGCTCGAGCTACAATGCTAGGCAGCATCTCCGCCCAAGCTCCACAGACTTGACTTGTACTTGTATCGAACGATGCCAGATTCTTCCGGAATCTAGGTACGAAGCAGCCAACAATCAAGGCTATCGAATCGTCAGAAAATGCCGCGTCGATCGGTCTAGATATCCGACATGGTCGAATTTGTCGAGAACTGGTTTCTGTATTGTTGTGATCGATTATGCGAGCTAAGGAGTCAATCTTTGGAGGATTTAAAATGGACAGAGATTTTCTAGATGACTTAGGATGTGGTTTCGCAGAGTATGGTACGAAAACTACATCAAGCTTGTAGCCTCCGCACTGTCGTCCGGTAAATCTGCACTGCGTGCAAGATGGCAGCTTTCCGTCACACTGCATGCGGCAGTCAGAAGGGCAGACAGCAAAGTGTTCGACAGCCTGGTTTGCTTACCCCTATCTTGTGGGCTCTGCAAGTGTGGCAAACGGTTTCCTGCTTGGCCTTCATAGCACCTTCGATCGTGACTCATGTATCGTACCACAAATTCCGGCTTGCCGTTTTGTATATTCAACAAATCAGAGCAGTATACGGGATGCCGCGTAGAATTTCGGGCAATGTGAGGCGACGAGGTGGTGGCGATTAAAACGAGAACGAAGATAGGAACGAGCAAGTAATTCCGCCAAGACACAATTAATAAGAGGGGAAGGGACGGTTTCTTGGAAAACACGCAAGACTATTAGTGGTGATCCGCTTTGAATTTTATCTTGAGGACTAGTTCCCTGTAGTACAGTGGGGTGGAGTCTGATTCGACTGAGACGTGGGGCAAAAATGACACCACGTATTCTTGGCGGAGATGTACTCCCAAACTGGTTAGAAGTAAAACAGTGAGGTCAGCTGATTTCTAATAATTTGTAATCTGAATATACTTTGATAAGTATATATTGCACAGCTAGTTATGTTGGGGTCATAAAGCAGGATATTCCCAATCGATTTTAACCAGCCATTTGTAACACGACTTTCGATCAGCCAATCCACCCCATAAACGACGATTCTACGTTATGGCTACCTCATTCCGCCAACTTCTCGGCATCCCATTATCGACAGCATCTCCCTCTGACTCTGCTTTACTCATCATTGACGCTCAAAATGAGTATGCCGCCGGAGCGCTTACTGTGACCAATGCCAAAACGAGCGGCGAGGTCATTGCTTCCCTGCTTGAGAAGTATCGCGCGGCCAACGGCAAAATTGTACACATCTTACATAAAACGCCTGAAGGCGCACCCATATTCACGCCTGGCACAACCTTGGCTGAAGAGTTCTCGGATCTCAAGGCAAAAGATGGCGAAGAGGTGATTTGGAAGTTGCATCCCGGCTCCTTCGCCGACACAAATCTCGACGATATCTTAAAGGGTTGGGGGATTAAGAAGCTCGTGATCACTGGATACATGGCGCATGTTTGTGTCAGTACAACAGTCAGGCAGGCGAGCCAAAGGGGCTACGATGTGCTGGTGGTGGAAGATGGAATTGGAGACCGAGATATCCCGGGCGTGAGGGGAGAAGAGGTTACCAGGGTTGTGTTAGCGGAATTGGCGGATGTCTTTGCTACAGTAATTAAGAGTGAGAACATCAAGTAAACGGAAGCATGCTATTGTCATAGGTAGAATCAAAAGCGATTGACGAACCAATGGGATGATGTTGTAACGAGATTCATTCTACCAACGTTTGGATGGTTCTTCATTCTCTTTGTGATGATGCGAAATGGTACGCAATGCCAGATCAAGTTTTTTTATCAATTGCTCTTTCCAATCACTTGTCCGACACAGCATTGCTCCTCGGGAGCTAGGATACACCGATGCTTGCGGTTCGACTGCCTTGTCTGCTGGAAACCTTTTTCGGTATTTCATCTGTGGTCGAGCGATTGCTATGTATATCATTATCTCCTTATATGTTCCGAATCGCAATAAGATTAGAAGAACATCATCTCTAGTCTTGGTGACGAAAGTCGAATAATCATGGTAGAACGGAGCTGGTCCGGTTTGTTGACGTACCTCCGGACCTGACGGAACCAAGCCATGTGACCCGGCGGTGAATGAATTGAGAATGGCGCCTCTCGTTTGGTTCTCTGAGCATGAACACTTTCAGCCACAGGATCAATTTATACCTAACATCTTAGACTAACCACAAAACATATAAGAGGTTCCTAAAAATAAAAAACTCTTTTCTTTTAAATCTATAACAAACTTTGTAATATATTAATCTATTACAGTACTCTAAGATACCTTTCTCTAAGAAGCGTTGTCTTACTGTGGGATCGACCCTATAAAGGGTAGGGAATCTTCTAACAACGCAATTTTCTGAAAGAAAATGCATGTCTTTCTATACCTTATCGTTGATGTAGTTGATTTGGCTGGTTCGAGGCGGACAACTTTGCAGTGAGTATAGTGTGCATGGCCAATGTACTTAGCGAAGTCTCTCTGGACCCAGTGCCAAGTGTAGACGAGTATGGTGAATAAGGAGAAAAGAAGCCAAGGAATCCACGGTGAGGGCGGAAGTAGACGTTGTATTTTCCATTAGCAATGATTGTTGTAACTTCCGCCAAGTTGTATGAAAACATAGTCGAGATAATCATTCTTTGATTTAACAACCGATACAAAATAGAGAAATAAGGATAGTAGATATAGATATCTGAGGGAAGCCTGAGCGGTTATATTGATGATAGTGTTTACTGGCAACCGAACATGATCTAGGTGTACCTATTTATTTTAATATATATGGGAACCGAGCGACTTTTATACTCTAAGCCCATCACGAATGTGGCTCATATGTTAGTAGCGTCCCTCAGGTCAATAAATACAGTTTTTGAAGATACATTATACCAATCCATCACATAATGGGATTACTAGGCTGCCTTGCATACCGACCGAGTCCTTCACTCCACCACTAATCCAATTCTCACAAGCACACCTTTCTCTCACTTTCTGTGGTTGAAAATTTTCACAAATCACTGTCCGTCGCGGTTGTATCCGGCACTTTCATCGTCCAAATCGTCGCCTTCCTCAATCGTAACCCCTATTCCATAACACACATGCGTCACCGCGTCCTCCAACAGTTCTTCCGCTTCGGTCGGTTCGTTAAAGCTGAAGTCCATCAGTTTTGGTGCTAAAGATAACAGTTTCTTCGCTAGGTCCTTGACTACGTCCTCGTCGTCCGTGTCCAAGCTGTGTAAGCCAAACAGCTTAAGAAACCAGAGCTCTGGAAATAGGATTCCGGAGGACAATTGCCGAGCCTCGTTCCAATCCATATTGCAGGTCAACGTCAGAGTTGTCAGGTCAGGACAGTGACGGCCGAGGGAACGAAGTGATTGGAAAGTTGGACTGTGTAAAGCCACTGGTAATTGTGGATCGAAAACAAGGCAGAGCTCATGAAGACACGGCGCATTTCGCGCCAAAGCTTCCATCAACTCGTCAGTGATTCCTGATGCGCTAGGTATACATGCAACTGGTTGATCCTCCGCAATAGAGAGTTTACTGAGTTTCGGGCAGTTTTGTGTTAATTGGACTAGTTCTTGACCGGAGATGTGAGAATTCTCGCCGAGTTGTATTTTGAGTGCGGTCAGCGCTGTAAATCGGGAAGCTATGACAAGAGTCTGGTGGGAGGGACCTAGCTCTTCATTCTTCAGAGTGAGGCTCCACAGTTCGGGTATGAAGCGGTGCAGTAGTTCCAGGCCGATATCATGAATCCCCACATAGAGATGCTTTAGCTTTGGAAAAATAGAAAACATGGTCTTTTGGTCCAACGCGGTGATCCAGGAGGCTTCGATATGGTGCATGTGAAGTAGTTCGAGGTTCTGGTACGTAGAGATGGCTTCAAAGGCCTGCTGTGTCCAAAGCTTCTCGAACTCGGCGCCAATTTGAAGGTCCTGCAACGCTATTGTCCTCTTCAGAAAAGCAGCGAGTATTTCTTTGGTGATAGTGTTCCCCTTGATCTGTTTGAGAATAAGGTCTCTCAAGTTAGGACATCTCTCGCACAATGTGTCCAGAAATGAATCGTTAAGCTGGCTTCCCGCGTGGAAACCCAGGCGCTTTAAGTTAGACTGCGCATAGTGCAGCACAACTTCCCCAGTGTTTAAAGTGATCGCATCCTTAGAAGGATATAGATCCACTTGTTCCAACGCGGGAAACTGCAGTTGTAGGAGTTGATGATGCCATCGTGCTTCGTCCGCGAAATCGTTCGACTCGCCTTCATCTCGAAACTGAAGTACGTGGATGAGGTTGGCGTAGATTTGTGCGCGCCGAACGTTATGCTTAACGATATGCCCGAGATGGTGGATGTCAGGAGTCACGTGCCCCGCAGTTGCAGAATTCCAGTCCGTGCCGCAGCCATACCATAAGATACGACTGGCTTCCCGGAAGAACAACCGGTTGACAAAGAGACTGGTGAATAAGAGACCCTCTGTTGCTTTTCCGTTCTGGAGGATCGTTGCGACGATCTCTGGGAGAAGGAGGGCGTAGTGCATCGTGTCGTGTTGCCGTGGAGGTGAGTTGCCGGGCGCGACCTCGGTAAAAGGCAAGATATTACGCACTTTCTTAACTCGCGCAGGTAAGCTGTTTAGGTTTAAAATGGCTTTCGGTGAGGGTGATTAATCATAGTGAGATTCGCGGAACTCCGTAGTACGTGTAACGACACAGCCACAACAGACGATTCAGAATTCTACCTGCCGAGGTGGGTAAGCGCCACGTCGCGGCTCAATTTAATCTAGTGTTCAAACTCTGACACCTCAGATAATTTGATCCGTTGATTCTAGGACATATAATCATCAGTAATCCATGTAAGTAAAACTGAGTCTCTAACATTACGCTAATTTTGAACTCATTTTCATCTAGATTGTGAGCGGAAAGTGAGTCTCATGGTAAATTGAACGGCATATTGGCCAAACTTTTAGACTCCTACGGCTAGAACGGCAAGCTTCTCATTTCTCAGTGTAGCGCAGGTGACGGCATGTCATCCAAGGATTTCCGTCGACGGAGAATAAGCCGAATATTGTGGGGAAAACAAGCCCGTTCCAACGGAGTCTAAGTTCAAGCTTATTTTAGCCTCCATGTAGGACTAAGATGGTTAAACGCATAATGCGACCTCTTCCTAAAATGCGTTCAGCCAACAGGACTGAAGTGTTTCACAAAATGTAAGCATTACACCCAAATGCAACAACAATGCTCAATGAAACATTAGTGTTTCCCACAGCGTCGAGACATTAATCGGACATGAATCTGCCAAGTGGATACTTTCTAACATTAACCTCATGTCCTTCTTCATATAATAAGACTTGAAGATGACTCTCTGTAGTATACCATCACATCAACGATCCATTCCCTACTTTTAACGACACTCTCTTTCTTTCATATATTCACTCATCTCATTTCAGTCACTCTTTTTGAACAATCAACAATGCAGTTTACCACCACCATCACCGCCCTTATCCTGGCCTTCAGCGCCGTCTCCCTTGCCGCGCCGGCCGCCGCACCCCAGGAGACCTCCGGCCTCGCCGACGTCAACGAAGTCATCCACTCTCTCTCAGCTCGCGAAGCTGTCTGCAATCCCAAAGTTGAGACCGACAAGGCCAAGCGCACAAAGCAACTCGAGGAGCTTGCCAAGATGCGCACTTTCACCGCTACGGCTGTTG
>BLYF01000046.1:1365197-1475214 GCA_014905255.1 Herpotrichia juniperi | reverse complement strand
TAGATAGTTTGCTTTTGCTGTTTGCCTATTGCTATTACAAACAGCCCTTACCAGCACATATATTATGGTGCCATATGTAGACAGTAGATAGATCATCTCATTCATCTTTTCTCTATCCTTTGCTACATTCTTCAACGGCCCACACGGCCGAGAACAAGTGCCCGTCTGCTAAGTTAGCAGAGTTTGAGAGGATCAAGAAGAGTGCAAAACCGAGGGCTGAGGCGCTCAAGAAGGAATGCGTTTCCGCTTATAAGCAGTGAGTTTTCTTGTAGTTTTGGATGGGATTGGTCAGTGGCTGATTTGCAAATAGGTGTGTGACTGCGCGCAAGGGCGCTAACGGTGCTTGCAAGAAGGCTGGTGGTGTTGTCGACCAGGGACATTTATCTGCTGTCACTCACTGCCAGGATCAGGGCAAAAAGTGGGCTGCTAAAGTCGTTCCCAAATAGATATTTTACCACTTGGATGGGTCTTTGATGCATTTGGGCGGCGCATGGGTGAATTTTTGAGCACAGAGTGCAGAACAATCTGGACTCGTCTTTTGCATTTATTCGCTGTTTGAGCATCTTTATTATCCTTATGTTTAGGGTCTGGTTAAGCGAGTTGATTATTGGGAGCAACAGATTATATTATAATTATATCTTCATGCATCAACATTGATATTCTATAATTTAGAAGATGTGATCTCCTGGTCTTCTTTATAGAAAGTCCATCCATAGTCCCACAGCAAGATACTTAACTAGCCTTTCGAAATAAACGTGCCGCGATCTTTCGCAACCAGTTCTTCAAACGTGAATCTGGAACTTCAATCCAATCGAATTCGCACCCATAAACTTGGTCGCATATCTTATCATCAACATTTAGTAGCCTGACCGTTCAGTGTTATAAAAGACCCTCTGATAGGTGCGCTATTATGAGCAGTCTCGATATCCTACTAACAGGCAGTTTACTTGAATCTGTCTCGTTTGCAAGCCGATGGTAGGTAGCGCTGTTTTTAATACTGTAGGTACTGTAGGCCTAGACGACACCTGCGTTGTATAACAACCTGAGAAGCGAAATGAGGATGATGAGTAGGACAGCAGATGCGCCTACAAATATCGATTTGATGATCAGTAGGAGAATCAGGTACAAAGGAAAAAAAAGGTTTGAGTATATAAAATTAATAAGACTAGACATAATGGAGCAAAATCGCGGGATAGAAAGGAACCCTACTTACAAATCATGCACACGCTCGTGCTATATCTAGTGACTATATATGAATTTACCTCATCCTTAATTAAATTTAGAGGATAGGCAGTGTGCTGATAATGAAGACAATCTGAGAGACTAGAATGTGTAGAATCGCGTTAGCAATTATAAGCGGGATGCCGTCTTTAAATAACGGGCTCGTTCAATGTCCTAGAAACTGTTTGAAGGCCACAGGTTGATATTGGTGTCCCGTTTCGCATTGCTAAATTCCGCCCAATCTTTCAGAGACGCGCCGCTTAGAAAACATTCACTAGTAACAATTGCAGGCTAGTTGGTGTTCGCAATTTCAGAAACGGACCCCAGGCGACTGCGCCACAGTTGCAGTGTACGGCCTAAGGCGTGATTCGGTAGCCTTATGAGGACACGTCATACAAAGTCCTTGAGATATGGCTATGACCACATTCTCTGCAAGAATAAGAACCCAAACTTCTCAAGTCTAATCTTTATTGAAAGTTGCTGGCAAACGAAAATTGAAAATTAATCGCCAGCAATGCCGCTACGTCTTCGGCAATATCTCAGATCCCAAGCATCCACTTTCTTTCATTATTTCCTTCCGTCTTTCGTCGTCGTTTTTCTCTCTTTTTCTTTCCTGGTTCTCGATTCTGAAAGCAAATCTTTCAGCCAATGGACATCCCACCAAGGAACAACATACATATTCCCGCAAATACCGCGCAAGTTTCAGAACTACCAATATCCTCGCCTAGATGGTTTAGGACCGATCATCGGAATTGATATCGAAAGTTCTCATTCTCATGTGTCCTAGTGTGGCTCTCCCTTCTTAGGTTACCAGTTATACATCTCGCTAATTCGAATCAGCGAAGGAGACGCGTATTCCAACTTCGTTAAAACCATCGCAAACTTTGCCCCAGTCGAAGAAATGCACCCGGGTTGGGTCTACGAAAATGACATCTTAAACCTCTCCCCATTCAACTTCAAAGCACTCCTCGGTCTCCATTACGGAGATATGGAGTATTCCACCTGTTCGCTGACAGACTATAAATGCTGGTTCGGTTTTCGTCCAACCGAAATGCAGCATAAATTCCGCCACAAACGTGTCCTAAATGATCGTGAAACGCGGTATGGCTGGTCGACTAAGGAATTGCCGGCTGAAAGGGTAGCTTCACATATATTGGAACGTTTGAGATATGTTGCTGAGAAGGAGTTGGGAGTCAGGGTGCAGGGTGCTGTTATTGCTATTCCAAACTACTTTGGCGAAATGGAGATAGCAGGTATACGTGAAGCAGCAGATTTGGCGGGACTCCCGATCTTCGATCTTTTGACCGAGGCATGGGCCTCTGGGCTTGCATATGGTCTCGATACGATTGAAGAACGGGAGATGGTACTTGTGTATGATCTGGGGGAGAGTGCATTCGGTATATGGGCTCCAATTTTCTCTACCTAAAAGAATGCGTGAAGCTGATGCGAGCAGAGGCAACAATATTCTCGGCCGAAGAAGGTGTTTTCGAAAACATCGCAACTGTTCATAACGAGGAATTGGGTGCCGAGCAATTCAATAAACGAGTTGTAGAATACATGATCAATTTGATAACAATAGGGGAAAAGGAAAGCATTCCACCAGTATGTTGGCTGTATCAAAGTTGCGAATGCTAGCTTACTTATACAGGATACAGACTTGATGTCTTCTCTCAAGGTCCAAGTTGAAAGAGCGAAAATCCTACTTTCAACACACGCAAGCGTAGGGATTGAGGTCGGAAGCTTCCGTACAAGGCTGTCATGGGAGCTATTTGTAAGTCTTCCCTCCTAACATTCAGCTTGAAGCCAACAGCATGCAGAAAAATATCAACGATGTCCTGTTCCGGCGGACTATGAATATTGTAGATGTTGCAATCAAGAAAGCGGACAGTAAGTTGTATATGAGGTACGGAGACAGAGCGGAAAAAACCAGCATCAACAGGGTGATAGTCTCAGGCGACGGAGCCAATATGCCAAGAGTACAGAAGTTGTTGGAAAACCATCTCGGGAAAGCACCAACTGACTATCTTGACATCAATCCCGAGCACGCCGTTGTGAATGGAGCAGCGAAACGAGCCCATTTGATTCAACAAAATGCCAGGCATCGAGATGAATACTGCACCTCGCTTCTTGATCTTGCGCCTTTACCTCTAGGCGTAGAGACGGCTGGCGGAATGGTCACTGGTGTATCTGGTGGCACTGGAACTTGGCCTTTCAAGAAGATGATCGTGTTTACGACAGAGGTGGAAGGACAGGAAGAGATAGCATTCCGTGTGCTCGAAGGCTTGAGCTTGCAAGCAAGAGATAACAAAATCCTTGGCGCTTTCAAGATACAAGTCCCACCGGCGGCGAAAGGCGTTGCGCATGTAAGTTAAAACCTTGAGGCTAACATTATGAAATCTAATTATTGTAGGTCCACATCAGTTTCGAGCTGGCCAGTAACGGAAAGCTCAATATTACAGCAACGCAGAACGAACTCTGTAATTCAACAACTATCATCATTGGGCCTGCGATGGGTCGCTGGAACGGTCTTCAAATAAACCAGCTAATTGTAAAAGCTGGACTTGGCGGACCCGAAGTCATGCATGAACTATATAAGATGCATCGTGCACACGCGGTGTATGAAGGGGACCTTGTCATCGATGATACTAGGGAACAGATGAGACGTATTGAGAATATTTGGACACCCATGAGCAGAAGTTTCAACTGCACAGAGGGATATGAAGATGACAGTGGCTGGACGACATTACTCATGAAAGATGTGATGCGAGATATAGATTGGGACGAGAAAGAATACATGCTTGCAGAAAGTGTATAAAGGGCAACTTTGTAAGTGTCCAACAGTTTGATATGCTTAGAAAGACTCTAGGGTAGAGAGTAGAATAAAATTACGTTTAGGGAAAGATCTTAAGAGCCATACACCTAAACCTAGATAGAATGCCTCTCGGTTCACTAGGACTTAAAGCGCTGTTAACATATTCAGGGATGGCTTCCCTTAAGAATTCCATCAGTTGATAATATTTAACCTCTATAAAGTAGCTCCAGAACTCCTCTTGTTTTCCCGTAACCAAGAATCCAGATATTTTCAAGTAGAAGAATGAGAATTCCCATTAATATACTCCTCTGTCTCGTACTGCGTATTCACCTTGTCGGGTGTGGAGGAAGGCCATTTGTCTAACCAAACGCCGAGAGAAGCATTTCGCAGAACGAAAGAGATAGCACACGATCCCAGAATTTGCCAGCTACTGCATAGGCAACTTCGGCATCTTGAGCTTCGCCACGCACGTGGAAGGTTTATTATTCCAGCACGTTTGTCTTATAATCATAATCCATTGAACTGGGCAGCTTGTCTGTGTATCCGAAGCCTCGATAGTGTGGCTATAATGGTAGATTGCGGTGTGATCAAAGGCACCGGCTTATACCAATAGTAGTCTGTTCTTGGTATTTCAAGAATCAAGAGAAGAGGTGGACTAGAGCCGGTAGTCTAGGGATACGAGAGAGGGCAGTGGAATCATTTGCTGTTAAGGAAGGGGCGCTCTGTGATGCTATAAAGGGGAGAGTGGGAAGGAGAATCAGGAGAAACTGGGGAGTCGCACCTTGACCGTGTAGTTGATAAGTAGTATATGAACGCGCAGTACGTACTTACACCACCAGGTGCCGGCACAATTCGTGCGCGCTCACGTAAGCAAATGCCTCACCAAACCTTCCCCCCATACAAATCCTCATACAACAGAGGTTTTTTACTACATTTTGCACCTAAATTAATAGAATTTAACGTAATTTCCTAATTAGGACTACATAAAGCTTAGTTTTAGTGTTGTAGTTACTAAAGTTTTAATCGTACGCGCCTTCCGTTATTTGCAACAAGCTATTCACAGCGCCAGGGCATCTCCTCAATCATTTGCCTAATCCTAGATAGATCAATAGCCTCCCATTCTTAACGTAGTATCTGCTTTAGATGCTTCTAGCTGCTATCCTAAGGCTCCTCTTCTAGCTTAGGGTTGTAAAGCCTGCGCTTAGTGTTCTCCTTTAGGATTAACTAGCACCCTTCTATAGAGTTAAGATTAGGAGATTGCGCAGGGTAAACGTAGATCTTTATTCCGTGCTCTACCTTGTATTAGTAGGCTACGTTGTAGGTGCTCTAAGTACTATGTAAAGGATTATTGTCCTCTTGCAGAATCTACTCTCGTAAAGGATCCCTTTTGTACGCCTGCTTAACAGCGTGTACGTAATAAGGGAGGAGCTTCTTAGTGTAGTAAGCCTAGTTTATGTAGTTGCTAGCAGTCTCCACCTTAACTTCTAGAGGCTTGTTGGCCTCCCACTGTTTAACACGCTCTTAATGCTGCTCTGTAGTCTTATACTTGCTTTTGCGAGGCTTTAGAGGAGGTTTTAGCGTAGGGAGGAGATCCTTGTTGTTATTGTAGAAGCAGAGGGGTCCTTTCTCGTAGTAGTTTACATAGGCGTAGATGTAAACAGCTCCTGCAGGTATTACATCCTCTTCCTTAGCTATATTCTGTGTCTCCTCTTGTGTGCCTTCTTCTCTTAGAACCCTTTGCTTTTAAAGTCTCTCGTGCAGATTAACATAAGCCTTATTAGTAAAGTACATAAGGTCTTAATGCCCTATTACTTCCTTGTCCTTGTTCTTGTAGCTATAGTCCTTCCAAATCCTTTTGTTACGCATAGAGATCTTCTTAGTGTATGCAGCAACGTATAGTTAAGCTCTATTCTTGCGCCTAATAAGGCTTCGTTCAAGAGTACGTTTATAGGCGTTAATGTTAAAGTAGTCTATCTAAATGTAGAGAGGTTTCCTACGCTTTAGGTTCCTAGATAGAGAGACTAGGGCATTAAGTAAGCGTTGTAGAATTGTGTATTTCCTTCCTAGAGTATAGCCTAGAAGCTCTGCCTTCTGCTTCCTTACACGTCTCTCATTGCCTAGCAACTTCCTCTCATTCCTCCACCTCCTGCCAGTACTCTCATAGATCTTATGCTCAGCTGCCACACTCTTTAGCGTCTCACCATCCTTCATAGTATCACAGTGCTAAAAGTAGTAAGCACGCTTAATCGTATCAGGTACTTCCCGCAGGGGGGATTGTTCAGGGGTTCAAGGCGCATCTTTTAGCGTACTCATAGTGTAATTTAGACGTAGTTAGGTGGAGTTATAGGCGCTCAAAGTCAAGGTGTTGATGTTCTGATGGTGGTGTTGATGCGGGGCACTTGCTTACGTGAGCGCGCACGAATTGTGCCGGCACCTGGTGACACTGCCCTTGATGATGACCGAATTGAATTGGTTAGTTATACTCCTGCTCACATGTAGTAGTTACGCATGATGCAATGTGCCCCGCATGTCCAGGTGTGTACCACCTACCAATGAACTAACTCATTCGGAGAGTCGGCCCTTAGTCGTTCCTACTCCGGAACACGCATACCTGCTTCCAATTGGCCGATGACAACATCTGACGTAGATGTCGAGATAAATGGAGACCTCTAAAATTTAGCTTCCCACTCTTTTAATATCAAGTCGCACCCGGTCTATATACTCACTATTAATAATTATTTTAATTATCGTAGAGCTTGGTGGCCCAGAAAGGCAAGCAGCCGTCCAAGAGATACTCGACAGAAACTCACCATCAATTACCCTGAAATAATTCACATTTGTATCAGCTCATATATTTAATCAACATGGCACCTCCCCGCAAAGCCCTCATCGCCGTAACATCCGCTCACGCCCCGCTCTATCCCGATGGCAAAGAAACGGGTCTCTTCATCACAGAAGCTCTTCACCCCTTTGAGGTGTTCAAAGAAGCCGGCTTCGAGGTCGACCTCGTGTCTGAGACAGGAAACTATTCACCAGACTGGTTGTCGCAGCAAAAAGACTGGCTCAAACCGGACGAGAAGAAGACCTGGGAGGATCACTCTTCAGAGTTCCGGTCAAAGCTTGATAGACTCCTCAAGCCGAGCGATGTCAAGTGGGAAGATTATGGGATCTTCTTTGCGAGTGCGGGACATGCGAGTTTGATTGATTATCCAGATGCGAAGGGTGAGTTCATGTTTGTCATGGTACTCTTCATACACATTATTGACAACATGCAGGCCTTCAAGAGATCGCTGCCAATATGTACAGTCGTGGCGACATCATTTCAGCTGTCTGCCACGGCGGCGCTATCTTCCCTGGCATCATCGACAAATCTACTGGAAAGCCCATCATTGATGGAAAGGAAGTCACGGGTTTCACAACCCAAGGTGAAGAAGAAGAGGGTGTTTTGGATACAATCAAGTCGTGGAAGAGGCCAACTATTGAGTCCTCCGCTGGAGCTGCGGGCGCCAAATGTGAGTTTGCGTCGTGGAAAGTACGGAGGACGGGCTAACTGGAGACAGATATTGCACCCCCAGGCCCTTGGGCAGATTTCAACCACACTGATGGCAGGATTGTTACGGGCGCTAATCCCGCAAGTGCAGCATCTACTGCAAAGGCCTGTGTAGCAGCTTTTGAGAAGTTGTAAGTAGGACAAGATGAAGTATCGCTCTTCGATAGGGCAATACGCTGCGAAGGAACTGTCTACGCCTAGCACAAATTCACGTCAACTTTCTCTCTTTTTCTCCATGTTGGATGTTGTTGTTCTTTTCTGCTTCGTGTTTGGCCATGCTAATATACCAGTTATGCATCGAACGATTTATCATCTGACATCTGCACTTTTTCTACAGTCGGATCAAATGTTTGCCCGTCAATTCACCCACATCTTGAAAGTCATTAGGTGTGGACCTATCAGAGGCATTGTCTATGTCTAGACCGAGGTTCGTGATAGTCCTAAGCTAAGCTATGTTCGGAGCTTCTTGCGATCGCTTGGAAGGAAAACAGCCCCCCACGAATATCTGAAAATAGACGGCATCAGTTTTACCATGGAGGCCAGTCGAGAACAGCACAGCAAGACGCAGCTTATCGCTAGAAGGTAACAGTAAAAATTATGTCAAGGTCTCCGGACTAACCGTCTATCCACTGGCGTATCAAATCCACAAGTGAGCTCACACTTCGATCTCGGACTCTGACTTCGGAGCAATTGCCAGGAATTTCAAA
The DNA here is from genome assembly GCA_014905255.1 of Herpotrichia juniperi. Lineage (NCBI taxonomy): Eukaryota > Fungi > Ascomycota > Dothideomycetes > Pleosporales > Melanommataceae > Herpotrichia > Herpotrichia juniperi. The sequence goes on along the minus strand of BLYF01000046.1, from coordinate 1,466,924 downwards.
CGAACAGCAGGTCTCAATTTGTTCACAGTTCTTTATATGTTGCACATGAAACAGCCTCGGCACCTCGGTCTCTTCCGAAACGATGACCCCTGTGTTTCGGACGCTCCGTGTACAGTCAGCAACATGAACACCCTAGTGCCGATCAGGGAATCAGGAAAACGATACATATCAAGACGTTACACAATCTCATCTTTCTTCTAGAAGACTTGAGTACCCGAACTCACCAACCTGAAAATGCCTAGTATCGTCCCCATCACAGAAGAAGTGGTCGAAATCCCGGAACCCTCTGGGCTTCCGTTTCTCGGGCACATCACATCGATCGATAAAGAGTTTCCGCTGGGTTCCATGACCAGTTTGGCAGATAAGTATGGGGAGATTTATCGACTTCGATTTCCTGGGCGAACGATCGTACTTGTATCAACACAGGCGCTTGTCAATGAGACGTGTAATGAGAAGCGGTTCAAGAAGGCAGTGAAGGGCGCTTTACAGGTATGCGTTTCTTGCACACTTAACTAATGGGTGCTAATATCCTGCGCAGATTGTACGAGCAGGTGTCCACGATGGTCTGTTCACAGCCAAAGGCGAAGAAGAAGAAAACTGGGGTATTGCCCACCGTATCCTCATGCCTGCCTTTGGTCCTCTCAGCATCCAAGGCATGTTTGACGACATGCATGATGTGGCTGGTCAACTTGCATTAAAATGGGCGCGGCAAGGATCGCAAGCTCCTATCATGGTCACGGACGACTTCACACGCTTAGCACTCGACACGTTGGCCCTTTGCTCCATGGGCTATCGATTCAACTCGTACTATAGTCCAACACTGCACCCCTTTATCGAAGCTATGGGCGACTTCCTTACAGAGGCTGGGACGATGGGACGACGGCTGCCGCTGCCGAGCATTTTCTACCGTGCCGAAGATCAAAAGTTCGACGCCGACATCAACGTCTTACGCTCCACTGCTCGCGAGGTGTTGGAAGCACGGAAGGCCGGCGGAGAGAGCGATCGACACGACTTGTTGGCGGCGATGCTGAAAGGTGTTGATTCGAAGACGGGCAAGAAGATGACAGACGAGTCGATCATGGATAACCTTATCACTTTCCTGATCGCAGGCCACGAAACAACATCTGGGCTGTTGAGTTTTACATTCTATCAACTGATGAAACATCCAGAAGCCTATCGCAAGGCACAGAACGAGGTCGACGGCGTAGTTGGAACCGGCACCATCAAGGTTGAACATCTAGCCAGACTGCCATACATTAGTGCCATCCTACGCGAGACACTACGCATCAACGCCACAATTCCGTTGTTTATTGTTGAGGCGTATGAGGACACACTTCTCGCTGGAAAGTACCCCGTCAAAGGAGGAGAAACAATCGTCAACCTCCTCGCAAAATCTCAAATCGATCCTCTGGTCTTTGGGGATGACGCGAAAGAATTTAAGCCGGAACGTATGCTTGATGAGCCGTTCGAGAAGATGAATAAGGAATTTCCGAATGCGTGGAAACCGTTTGGAAACGGCATGCGCGGCTGTATTGGACGCCCATTCGCGTGGCAGGAGTCACTCCTTGTTATGACTATGCTGCTGCAGAATTTCAACTTTGTGCTCCAGCCTGATTACAAGTTCGGATACAAGCAGACGCTCACTATCAAGCCAAAAGATATGTACATGCGCGCGATCCTACGCGATGGTCTCACACCCACGATTCTTCAACAACGCCTATCTGGACAGCCCATACCGAAGACGAAGGCAAAGGAGGCGAAGAAGGCTGCAAGCACCGATTCCAATGGCGTTGCCGGTGTTCCCCTTGTAGTCGTCTATGGATCTAACAGTGGGACCTGTGAGTCTCTGGCCCAGCGTGTAGCAACCGATGCAACCTCCCACGGATTCAATGTTACAAAGATCGACTGCCTAGACAGTATCAACGGCGCATTGCCCACGGATCAACCTGTAGTCATCATCACAGCATCTTACGAGGGCCAACCACCAGATAACGCCGGCCATTTCGTATCCTGGGTTGAAGGACTCGACAATTCAAAGCAGTCTCTTCAGGACGTTTCTTATGCAGTCTTTGGGTGTGGCCACAAAGATTGGACATCAACATTCCACCGCATCCCTAAGCTACTCGACAGCTCGCTAGCAGAAGCTGGAGCAACAAGAGTAGCCGATATTGGACTAGCTGACGTATCGACCGGTCGAGTATTCTCCGACTTTGAAGACTGGGAGGACAACATCCTCTGGCCCGCCCTCGCGAGCCGGTATAACGTACCGCAGAACCTCAAAATCGGTCCCGCACTCGGCGTAAACGTCTCCATCACAACCCCTCGCGCAACAACTCTACGTCAAGACGTGAAAGAAGCCGTAGTCGTCTGCACCAAAACGCTGACCTTGCCTGGATACAATAAGCCGCCGAAGAAGCACGTTGAGATCAGATTACCAGAGACAACGACGTACACATCGGGCGATTACTTGGTCATTCTGCCGATCAATCCGAAAGAGAATGTGGCGAGGGCTATGCGGAGATTTCATTTACCTGCGGATGCGCATTTGGAGATTAGTACGGATGGGCCAACAACATTGCCGACGAATATAGAGTTGGCGGCGAATGATATTTTGAGCTCTTATGTTGAGCTTTCGCAGCCTGCTACGAAACGGGTATGTTGTTCTATTTCCTTTTGGTTCAGTTTGTTCGCTAACATCATTAACAGGACCTTCTTCTCCTCGCTGAAGCTGCAGAAGACGAGAGAACAAAAGTTTCCCTGCAAGATCTCTCAGGAGACGCCTTTAATAATGAGATCAGTGTAAAGCGCGTCTCCGTCCTGGACCTCCTCGAGCGCTTCTCGAACGTAAAACTGCCCATTGGTACATTTCTCGCTATGGTACCTCCCATGCGTGTACGACAATAGTATGTCTCTTCTCATCCCTCATTCCTTCTCCACTAATAAAACTCAGCTCCATCTCCTCATCTCCACTGCATGATCCCACCAGCGTATCCGTCACATTCTCCGTCCTATCCTCACCCTCCTTGTCCGGACGTGGTTCTTACATTGGCGTCGCGACTTCGTATCTCAATAGTTTGGCTGAAGGCGATACCGTGCACGTCTCCATTAGACCCTCGCATGCAGGTTTCAGTCTACCTTCCAATCCCGAAACGACTCCTATTATGTGCATTGCTGCTGGTACTGGTCTCGCACCCTTTCGAAGCTTCCTCCAAGAGCGCGCTTCGATGATATCTTCAGGGCGGTCGTTAGCGCCTGCGATCTTGTTCTTCGGCTGCCGTGCGCCAGGTATTGACGACCTTTATAGGGAGGAATTAGATGCATGGGAAAAAGCGGGTGTTGTCGAAGTTCGAAGATCGTACAGCAGAAAGCTAGAGGAAAGTGAGGGGTGCAAGTACATTCAGGAGAGGATGTGGAAAGATCGCGAAGTTGTTGCCAAATATTGGGCGGATGGTGCGAAGGTGTACGTCTGTGGATCTAGGGCTATTGCTGATGAGGCAAAGGCTACGTTTTTGAAGATCAAGAGTACAGCGGAAGATGAGGAACAATTTGACGAGGCGGCTACTGAAAAGTGGTTTACTTCACTCAGGAATATCCGTTATGTTACTGATGTTTTTGATTAGACTGATTAGCTTTGGTGTATAGAAAGGCACAGACGGCGTTAGGCACCTGGGCGATTGTAGAACATCTTTGAGAACAAGGCCTTTTCTGGTGACTGTTCAAATGATTTTAATTGAATAATGCCTATGTACGGCTTCTTATGGTCTATTCGACGGTTAAGAACTACTCCGGATGATAACAGACGGAATTCAAGCTCCCTAGGATCGGCCCGAATAGGTTCAGCGTCTTGATGCTAAAAACAACGATACCAACTCTGTTCCTCGTACTAGCCAGACAGCACAAACCCCCAGTAATGTTTCCTTATTATTATCTTCGTAAGACCTTACCCTTCTTCACGGGCGTCAACTCTAACTGAGACGTACGTCATCTATAGCCTCGAATATCCCGAACTCATTTCCGACATGCGGGGAACAAGTGTGGAGAACTTACGCACCCCAGATGATCGCTTAGATATATTTGCCGCCGCCAGGTACCGCAAACTCTTCCATGCCTGCGTTTCTCGACGATTCATTGGCAATGCCAGCTTTTCCTCTAAATCGCATCCCATACAACAGCCCTAGCATCCATCCTTGAAGCGGCTCGGGCAATTAAGCAATGCATCTCCGATTTACCTTCCGCCTATGGTCACCACCGATAGTTACCCCGGATTCCCCTGCGCCTACACCAACATCTGCGTATAAGAAGTGGTGTATCTGCTCTTCTCAATTTGACAACGACCGGTGTCTGGATTGCAAACATGAAGCTCAGCCAGTCCATCTCAGCATGGCTCCCTTTTTTCCACGCATATACATCCTTAGCCTACCCAAATCAGGACCCGAACCTAGCGCTCGATGATTTCCAAATTAGATGTTCAGCCATTGCTCCTAAACTATCCATACAAAACGCAACAGTCTACTTCTCAGAATTCATCGCCGCAGGAACCAATCTAAGTCTCCCCGAAAACAATGTAACGTGCGGACAATCATTCCAGTTCGTTTCAGTCGACCTATGTCGCATCTCCCTCTATGTCGCGACATCAAATCGATCTGGCATCAACATGGAGGCTTTTTTACCTGCGAACTGGACGAGGAGATTCGCCTCTGTCGGCAATGGCGGACTGCAAGGGTGTGTGGGGTACGATGATCTTGCATATACTGCGAGTCTGGGTTTTGCAAGTGTGGGCGCGAATAACGGACACAATGGGACGAGTGGTGGGGCGTTCTATAACAATGCGGATGTCGTTGCGGATTTTGCCTACAGATCGTAAGTGTAAGGCTACTCTTATCACATCAAGTCAGTTGCTGATAATCAGAAGCGTGCACACGGGTGTCATAGTGGGAAAGCAGATCTCGGAGACCTTTTACGGAGAAGCACACAAAAAGAGCTATTACCTAGGATGCTCCACAGGCGGCCGTCAGGGGTTCAAATCCGCCCAAGACTTTCCAGAGGACTTCGATGGCATTGTAGCTGGAGCGCCCGCATTCTCTTTCAATAACCTGACATCGTGGAGCGGACACTTCTACAATCTCACCGGTCCCGCTAATTCCTCAACCTTCGTTTCCCCGGTTCTGTGGGCAGTCGTGCATTCTGACATTCTCGCGAAGTGCGACACCCTAGACAACTACACCGACGGCATCCTCGAAGACCCTGGCCTTTGCAACTACACATCCACCTCCCTCATCTGCACTTCCACTTCAAACTCCTCCACTTGCCTAACCCCAGCTCAATCCGAGACGGTCGATGCTGTCTTCGCTCCCCTTTACGCATCAGATGGCTCCCTCGTCTACCCACGCATGCAGCCGGGTTCTGAGACTTTGGCTCGCTTTATCCTCTACAACGGTGCCCCCTTCCCATACACCACCGACTGGTTCAAATACGCAATCTACAATGACCCTTCATGGGATCCTACCAAGATTAACTCAACGGATTATGAGAACGCTGCACGTATCAACCCGTCGAATATCGAGACATGGAAAGGCGATCTGTCGGAAATGAGGGATAGGGGCGCGAAGATTTTACATTACCATGGTTTGATGGATGCTATCATCTCTTCGGACAATTCGCCGAGATATTATGAGCATGTGAGTCAGACTATGGAGTTGAGTAGTACTGAGTTGGATGAATTTTATCGGTTCTTTAGGATTAGTGGGACGGGGCATTGTAGTGGGGGCGATGGGGCGAGTGTTATTGGGCAGAACATTGATTCAGTAGATAGTGTTGATCCCCATAGAAACGTTTTGATGGCGGTGGTGGATTGGGTGGAGAATGGAGTTGCGCCTGAGACGGTCGTTGGGGCTAAGTGGGTGAATGGGACTAAGGAATTGGGGATTGAGTATGAGAGGGCTCACTGTAAGTGGCCGAAGAGGAATGTTTATAAAGGTGTGGGAGACCCGAAGGCCATCGAGAGCTGGGAATGTGTTGATGCGTGAGCAAAATTACTTTTTGAGTGTAGCAATGTCTATTTCAAGCTGTAAATCCAATCAGATCTCTACAGAAGCTGTTTCTGTGTGATTTATGATTACCACAATCACCGACGTACGCGTCTCACTTGTCGGCATGAGAATTTGCCCAATATTTGTTACATCTATTCAGAGGGGACGACTGCTGATCAGTCCAAGTCCGTACTTAGGCTCACCGTCAAAACTTAATCTAAGTCGAGAAATGAACGATAGGCTTCGTATGAAAGCTCCCGGATTTCCATCTTATTGACTACAAGGGGCTATGCCTAATCATATCCTGTATGCCTTATGGATTAGAGAAGCACGAAAATCAACGTTCGACAAAACTTTTAGTATTTCCATTCCCTCTAGAACGCTTTTCTCGTCTACGGCTAATACTACTCTCTTTGTGATAGCGCATATAAACTGCGATATTCCTATTTAAACGAGAAAGTTGGAGAGTAGATCGAGATTCACCACAAGACCAAAGGATAATAATACATCCGAAGATGTATGCACTTCGGTGGACACGTGTGCTTTTGGAATTTGCTACATACAATGCTTCCTATAATGGTATAGTTCTCTGTTATATAGGCCACATCCTTGATATCTGCCATCTGCATCTACTCGGCCTTTATCTCGTTACGGTTCTCATTAAGACTTTACTCCCTTTGATATCAGTAGGACAAAGTCCTTGTCGTGCATATGGAGAGTAATGTGTTTTAGGGCAAGAAGCGGACTCTTCCAGACATCTACGTGCATATCGCTTTGTCAAGAAACTATAAAAATATGAAAATGGAAAAAAACAGAGATGGCTTGCAGGCAAACCGGATCCTGCTTGGGGCTGGTGATCGTTTTAGCGGTGTGAGAAACAAGTCTGTCGAGATATGTAAGTAGTCAATACAGTGACTAACGCCTCCCATGAAGATGCTATCTAATCTCTCGGAATAGCAAGCCCTGCTTCCCTGTGTGAAGATGTAAGAGGACGATATCTAGGCAATGACCCCAACTCACCTGAGGTCCATTCGACCGCTAGAGACTAGCTCACAGCCTGCTAGACGCATACAAAATGCAATGAAACTGTATCCTGATCCTCAAGAATTGATTCTCGACACTCTCTCCTACCAACTCGCTACATCGAGATTTCAATGACAGATGGCGAACTGTACCTTCGGGAAACGGAAGATATGCATGGGGCGTGCATCACTCTAACATATTGATGGAACGCGTTGGAGGTGTACCCCACTTGCTACCTAACAAAACCGGATCTAGATCACGTGCTGGCGGCCTCTGGTCTTGCTGAAGAAGTTGGTGCTATATTGGGTCGCGCAGGGCGAGAACTCAACGGAGACGATGTACAAAAGGAAGTTTACCTGTCAGGCTCATGGCTTCCCGACATCCAGCGTGGACTGCTGTGGGAAGAAGACCATGCCACACAGCCTTGGACGACAAAAGTTACCAAATACCCCATCTTAGTCTTGGACTTGCCTATTGGCAGAAACGAAGTGGCCAGATAGTGGTCAAGCTACGCAGCCAGCATGCAAAATAACGGGAATATGCTTTCAGCAACGGAAGAAGCACATCCTGCCCAACTATACTGTGTTTGAACACCATTGCTTACAATCAACGACTATAATAGGCGAGCGACCTTTTTTGATCCGACGAACATGTTTGCTTGCTTGCACGTTTCGGGTAAGTTGCACACAGTGCATGTCCGGGGTTACCTGCTCACGGAGGATAATCTATACACAGCCACTTTCTCCACAGCATATGACCATATGCCAAAGAAGAGCCGATGGAGGGTAATCTGTTCTCCGCATAGACCTGAAATTATCGCTAGTTGGGGATCCCTAGAGCAATTGTAGACGGTTAACAACATATGTGTGGACTTTGGCGTTGCAGCACGTATCTTCTTTCAACAGATGATGTTTACTTCAAACGCAAATACAACTAAATATTTTATATACAATATTTATGATCCATTCCTAACCTAGTACATCTCTTAATTTTACGTTGTCTTGTTACACAACTATTTAATAACCGATACATATAATGGCCATGGTGATGCACGTTAATGAAAGAATGAGTACATAGAACAGCTGGTATGATTTGTAGAGGTGAACATTCTGGGCAACTGCATTTACAGTTGCCTATGCAGAATTTTCATCTCAAGAATGGTTAATAGCTTATTAAAACCATAGTTCCAACGACAGCTCCCAACGAGCTTTAAACCCATAATAAATGACGCATAAGCTTAACATGCCCGCTATACTCCCAACGCTCCCAATAACCCTAATATGACATGAACGCCCTTAGAATAGTAAGGAGGCCCACATTACCACGTAGTATTAAAGATGCCAAGGCCCAAAATTGATTAAGTTTAGCATAGGATCAAGCTCGATGTAAATGTTGTTAGATGATTTCCTATGCTGACTATATTCTATCATATGCTACGTAGGTATTAATCTAGTACAAAACAGAACTTCTTCACAACAATTTTATGTTGTCTGTATCGTCCGTTTTATGGTTTTTTTTTTAAAAAAAATTAAAACCCGCGCCAAAATTTATCATATACACCTTTTTAAATAGTCATTGTCGAAATTCAAGCAAAACTAGATATAGTTCAAGAAACAAGCTAATCCATCCAACTACAAACTTTGCAGCGGAGCAAAGAATTGACGGATCAATATAACCACTCAGTTCAAATATCACTCAATCTAGATCAATCGACACCAGAATCCATCTAAGAACTTTTTCGAAGAAGAGAGGAACCTATAAGATGCATGAATTGCATAGAGTGAGTGAAGAAGCCGAGGTCGTAGTATGTCCGAAAAATAAAACCGAATTTTCGACAATCTACAGGAGAGAAAGATCTCGTTATGGTGGATTGCTACTAGAGTGCTTTTACACTAGATTTTTCCCCCGCAATACACACCTGGGCAACCGTTTCATTATCTTGACGGGGTTTCAATGCCTCGGAAGTCGGAATGTCGGAAAATGTGGCCGATGTTCGGAACTTGTTTCCGGGGCGATCGTTGCACTTGCTCTCAATGCATCTCAAGCTAGAGCATAAGTTCGCGTGCCTTGGTCAACAAAGATGAGATCAATTTTCGTAGCATTTTTCCATTGGCTTTTTGAAAGGAACAAAACTAGGTTGTGTTGATCTATATGCTTCCAACATTTTTTATTTCACGAAAAACGTGATCTATTCGATCTTCGGCTAATGACCCTTCGTATTGGACTAGGGGTCCCTGGATATGTCAGCTCAGTCTTCTAAAGACAATGTATGTCCCTCAGGTTTCTATCCGATTTTGTTCTGGTTTGTCTTTTAGTCAGACATCACGGCAGAAGCGCAGTGGGTTGTTGTCTCTTGACACTAAGCTCGGACTGATCGAACTGACAGGGTTGTTGTGTTGGTGCGAAACGACTTCGCGATCGACCTGACTCTTCATACTACTTTTCTCAGCGATGTGTTACTCTTGTACCACCCTCTATGCATCTGAAAGTTTGATGCTATTTTCGCATAGGTTGTTCTCCGCAGCCACGGAGGCTAGCCGTAGCTGCAGGAACAAAAGTATTTCTTACTCGCTCGTCAATAATTCTCCTTCTTCCCCGCATTTCTAGATCAGCAATATCGGCCTCGTGCCGCTTGCTCATCCAATCACTCGTTTCCTAGATCCACCATCTACATTTGAATCTCGAAGTTAGACTACATAGTTTTCACATCAACATCTCAGTGACCAATCTGAAGCCATATCCATTTCAACGAGCCGAGGGATTACATGCCAATATATACTATACTCCCGTGAAACTGTACGGTCGGTGTCGCACATATTCCGGGGTGTCCCAAAAGGAACGGTGGACATACCTCAAACGTACAGCACTGTATAGAAGCCCCTGCCGTTCTACGCTTTCGACGCAGCACACCCAATCGACCATTATGTCTACCTCGGTATATCAACTTCTTACTTGGATCCTTTCTCAGAGCTTCCTAGACGTCTCTCCTGTTTATCTTGGCGATGGTTTAGGTCGCCGAATCTTCTATTCTAGTACTCGTGGAATTACTTTCCACGCATCTTGGCCACTAAGCAGGCGCGAGAATCGTGCATGATTGCTCGGTAGAGATGCCTCGGCCTTGGAAACACCTCTACTGAGGCTATCTGTCTATAAAGCAGCCTGATGTGCGCCTTGAAGTATTATCATCATCCTCAACAGTTCCACCATATTCACTCTTTCCAGACAGGTCTTCTAGATCTCCCCTAAGCCGGCCTCCTGACCCCTTCGTTTTTACCGATCTACCTTCACTGCAACTTCACGCCTCAGGCCAATATCTGTCTACTCCGCAGAACATGTACGCTAAAACATTCATCACTGCCATCCTGATTGGCCTGGCCAACTCAGCAGCCATCGAGCAGCGCCAAACGAGCACAACCTCGAAAGAGTTCTCCCGAGGAGGCTGCAAACCTGTTTTGTTCGCCTTTGCACGTGGCTCCACTGAGATTGGAAACATGGTATATATGCGTCCCATGAACATAAAATTGACCTTTGACTGACACATCAAAAGGGAACGGTCGTCGGCCCTCCAACCTCCGATGCCCTCAAGAAGACCTTCGATGTAGCGACTGAAGGCATTGACTACGATGCCGCTCTAGCCCCCAATTTTCTACCCGGTGGCACTGACGCTAAGAGCGAGAAGTTGATGGTTGACATGTTAAACGCTATGGCGCAGAAGTGCCCGGACAGCGTTATTGTGGCTGGAGGGTACAGCCAAGGTGCTGCGGTCAATCACCGCGCTATCGAGTCCCTTGCTCCGGCTGTCCAGAACCAGATTGCGGGTGTGATTCTATATGGTGATACTCAGAAGCAACAGGTACGTATTCACTTCCTTACCGGTCAGATATCGTAGGGATGGTGCTAATGCACGAACAGGACAATAACCAAATCCCCAACTTCCCCGCCAATAAAGTCAAGATCATATGCCAGCCAGGCGATCTCGTCTGCTTCGGAACTTTAACCATCACTGCCGCTCATCTAACCTACGGCGAGCGCGCTAACGAGGGCGCTGCTTTCTTGACACAGCAGATCAACGGCGCGCAGGCGAAGATCAAGGCTAGGAAGGCGAAAAGGGCTGCTGAGGAGGCTGCGAAGAAGACTGTTAAGAATGTTAAGAAAATGGTTGGAAGGGCGTTAGTCGTCTAGGGTCTTGATGCTGGTAAAGGAACTGATATGGGGCTGGAAAATGGAGCTGGGGAAATCGGTGGTTGGGTAGAGAGTTGGCGGATGGTCAGGTGTGGGAGTGGAGTGTTGGAAGCTGTGCGATTTCCTTCTAGGAGATGTATGCATCCCGGGTTGTTTAGTCTAACTAGACTTTCCATCTCCTTACTCGACAGGTTCGACGAAATATCAAGGGCTGTGCACAACGAACTTTGCTCTTCCCTATGTCTTGCTTTTTACTGTGATTTTCCTTTTCTTCTGCATGCCTCAGCCCGTTTCGGGATTTGCGATATGCGAGCTATATTTGGAAAGCTGTTTGGTTTAAGGTCACAAGGTGAATGACTCGACGTCTCAGACTACAAGGTTTGAAACGAATGGCGCAAAGTGGCTCTCTCGTTGCAAGGATAGATCCCGTTGATGTATTAGGGGTTTCTTTATTCCGACGGCTGTGACAGATCTAGAAACAAACATATATTACCTAATACTTCTCGAGAGGTAAATACACTCATCACGTGTTCGTAGGTGAACTAAAAAAAACGCTGCATTAAGTAACTCTTTAACCATCTTCTGGCCTACAAAGTGAATTGACATGCCGGAATCAGAGTACACTCGTTGCTTCTTTCGGAATTGGCAAGGATACTGTTTTTTCATTCTATCCGCTCCGCTCGCTACTTCTTCAAAATCACCTCACAATTGACCGCACAAAACCACCCATCCACGTCCTCCATCCACTTCCTGAAGTCCTCTACAATTATCTGCAAATGCTCCGAACTCGCCCCCATCTGCATAAACTTATCCCCCGTACCCCCAGTCAATATCCTCCCAATCATCGGCTCCGCAAACGCCCTTCTCTCCTCCTCCGTCGCACCCACAACCGCCTTTGCTCCCTTTATCATCCTCTCAGGTTCAAATCCTGCCTCCCTTCCCCAAACATGCACCAAGCTCCCTGTTCTTGTGAAAGAGGGATGTGGCGGGTTATCCGGATGCTCGTACGGCGTGGACTGCCCATGCACCATCTCATACAAGTACTTGGTGAAGAGCTGGATACCAGGCAGATAAGGATAAAACCGGAATGGGAAGTCGCCTTCTCGACAGCATATTATTCCGTCTGGCTTACATACTCTCCGCATCTCCCTCAAGGCTTTCACAGGATCAGGTACATGAATAAGTACCTGGCTCGTGAAGATTACATCAAAGCTCTCATCCGGATACTTCAATCCTTCCAACACATTTCCTTGTTCGAATTTCACGTTTCCTGGCTGGACGTCTTGTGAGGAGAGGTGTTCACGTGCTTGAGATAACACTTCTTCGGTTACGTCGATGGCTGTTACGCTTCCCTCTGGAACGTATTTAGCAAACCCCATACTGATTGTCCCTGGGCCGCAACCAACGTCGAGAATCTTAGAGGTGGGTGTCAGATGGGTGAGCACGAAGGCGCCTTCTACTTCTGCGGTGCGGCGGGCGTGTGCGGCTGTGACGGTGCGGTGGTATCCTTGTGTGTAGGTGGGCTTTGAGTTGGCCATGGTGAGGTGAGATAGGAGGGGTCGAAAATATTATTCCTGATATCGGGTGAATCTGTTGTAAGTGTGGCGAGAAAGATGTTGGCAAAACTGCCTTTGTAGGCGGGGCATGAGATATGACGGGAATGGATAAGCGGATCATTAGTTCCGCCGACAACCGAACCTGTTCAGAGTTTCTGATACATACATGGAAGTTGAAAGTTAACGCTTGTCCCCCGCTCTGTTGAGGCGATAGTCAGGTTTCTTTTCTAACATGAAACCAACTTTCACACGCGCTTTTTGGGGCAGCTTGTGAGAAAGCACTTAAGCTGGATATCCACCCATTTGGCAATCCACGTCTAAGGAGCAAGTGATAGGGAGACATGGATTTGAGAAAACATGAGGTATTTAAGCGGCTTGTAAAACACTAACTAGTGCGTTTACATTCTCTACTTCAACATCTCTTGGACGGTCTCCTCGAAAGGTTTTGGCTTCGTCCCCGCTTCACTCAAGATATTCTCCAACGTAGTGTCTTTAATATCGCACTCCCCATCTTTCAGTGCATCATAAGCACTGCTCCACCACTCTACACTGGCTCTCTCGACATCCATATTCTGTACATACCAATCCTCAAACTCCTTCCTACTCACCTGCTTGATCTTGACCTCCTTACCTCTGATCTTACTCACAAGACCTGCAAGCTCCGACAAGCTCCATGTCGTGTTCTGGCTCAGGTAAACGGTCTTCCCCTTCCACTTCTCGGGCGGCGAGGATAGAATTTTGGCGGTGCCGAATCCCATATCCGCAATTGCAGTCCAAGACACCCGTCCTTCGCCTGCGATGAGAACTTCACTTCTCCGGTCCTCTTTGAGCGACCAGTAGTATCCAAAGTACAATGGCCAGCTCTCGTTATATAAACCCTCCCGTATCACCGTGAAGTCTACCTTGCCCTCGTTCTTCAATTCTGTAAGATATGCTTCGGTGCGGATATGGGCGCGCATGACTGAGGCCTTCGAAGGGTTCTTAAAGGCTAGGGAGGTGTAGTATATGTGCTTGACGCCTACTTTGATCGCAGCGTCGATTGCAGCGCGGTGGTGCGCCTCTCGTCCGTCCCATAGTGGCGCATCGTTGTAATCCATCGCGATGCGGGGAGTCGATACCAAGAATAGGCAGTCGCATCCCGTGAAGGCCTTCTCGAGAGTGGACGGGTTATCAAAGTCGGCATGGCGGATGGTGAGTTTCTTCTCGCGGAGGACGTCAAACTTGGAGGAAGAAAGATCGGAGGACGTCTAAATACGTGTGGATGTTAGCACACGGTCGGTCATAAGGATTGCTTTGAAGGAGGGCACACCTACGCAGACGACAAGTTCTTTAGGGTTGATGAGATTATTGTCTAGGATTGCAGAGAGGACCGCAGAGCCAAGCTTGCCTGTGGCACTTGTGAGGGCCAACATATCGAAGTCGAACTGCGTTTGTGAACAACAAGTTTGTGTACGTGTAGAGGATGCAGAGTTTCATCAAGCTGAGACAAGACTTTATGCATATGACCTCATCGGATGAAAAGTGGATCTTGAGTAAACCGTTCGCTCCGCGCGATGTAATCGGTTGTCAAAAAGAATATTCAAAACTGAGGGATATGAATTCCTGGTTTAGTAGACGGCTAATTGGCCTCGGAAAGTCTACGTCGTGGAACAGGTTCACAAATCCATGTTCTGGTTTTAGACTGATGAAGTTGGTATTGGATGTGATTGATCAGCAACCTCGTATGGCGGTTTCAAAGCTCGTGAAGATGGTATTCACTACTCTATCCAAATTCGTACTGAGAATGTGAATATCGTAGATCGCGGATAGTGTTTTGACTTGCGAAGTCAAAAGTGTAGTTTGGACGCACGGTCCCTCGCCTTGATACTGTGCTGTAAGTCACCCCACGGTCGCATGTTGTGCCTGCTGGTCGATCATCTCACCACCATGAAGGTCTCAACTACGACAACACGCCCGTCATGGCTTCCAGATTGACCCTTGATCACATTGTAGATGTATTCAACGCCCATCGCGTTGCAACCCTTTCCACGATAGGCATTGCCATCCTCATCCCCTTCGCCATCAATGACTACCACGTCTACCTCTCCTACGGGCCCGGCGGGCTACCTTACAACATCAAGGGCTGGCTCATAGCCAACGCCATGCGCATATTCTCCCGCGAACAGCTTTCGACTCGCGTATACAACGATCCGAAGCTTCTCTTCGCCAACGAGCCTGGGCTCCTTCCGACCAACTTCCCACCGCAACGGCGCTCATCGAGACCCAGAATCGGGCCGCACCCAGCGCCACAGCGACAGCTCGAACAACTGCCGGATGAGCCCACACGGGAGACGCTTGTCGCACGCTTTAAAGAGCTAGGAGAGGATGCGCAAGCAAAGGGACTCGTCGAGGTCCGGCAGAGCCTCTTCGAGCGCCAGCACACTGCACTTTTCGTGTCCAAAGAGCGCCAATGGCACTCGATTGCGAGTCAGACCCGCGGCGAGATATCGCACGTCCACGCTGGGCTCGACGGTAGCATACACGTCGTGCTGCACCCCAGAGACTGCAAAGCAGCCATGGATGCCGGCTGGGGACAGCGCCACGCTCTCGACGGTGTTGAGCTGATGAAGAAGGCCATCGGCGCGTGGCTACCAGTCAACTACCTGCTCATCTATGCCCCGCGGGACGAGGCGGAGATAGAAGTCGCCATGGCCATTGTCAAAGCTTCGATTGAGTTCATGACCGGGACGCGCGACGCGTTCAAATAATTAGCTGTTTCCTTGTCTTGTTTCGGACAGCCCTACGAAAGGCCTCCGCACACTTGGCGCTCCAGCTTGTGGGGCGCGAAGCTAGCCACCGCGGCTTTGCGGGGTAGCGCTCGTCCCTTGCGCTTGTGGCTAAACTAGCTTTGTCACTTCACTGGGCATATTGGGGTGCTCGAATGTTCCTGCTTCCATCCGGTCTTCCTCTCGTCCACGCTGACTGTATTTAACTGCTTCTGCCATTCCAAATATTAAGCCTGTTACACCCTGCTGCAATACATATACCAAGCTTACTTTGATGTTTAAACATACAGCCGGATAAGATTGCCAGATCAATGTGGATTGATCCGAACAAGCGAGAGAGTACGGACAGGGGGTCTTCTTCCTAAAGTATGCCCACTTCCTCAAACAGCCCAGTGATTTGTGGGGCGCAAAGTACGATATACAACCCCACAAGGGTCTTGCAGCACAACACGTGCATAAATACAACGGAAGGCCGTTAAAATGCACGACTCGGACCATTCCCCAGCTTTGGGTCGTCAGGACGTGACTCGTCTGCTTCAGGGTCAGCAGCTTGTAGCTCTTAATAAGAGAGGCCCGCCCTTGCCAATCTCCAACGTCGAAGTGTGCAATTACAGACTTCACCTTCATCTTAGCTCATTGCTCCTGTCTACCACCCATTATGGGCTTCCTCGGGATCCTCGAGGACAAGCACCTGCAGCATGTCCCTGCGACTGTCATCCTCAGCGAAGAGGAACATCAGATCACAGCAGCTACAGCAGGGCTGAAGCATGGAACTGGCAAAGATGCCGACATCATCCTCATCCCACAGCCGTACGACCAGTTGCCTCAGCACCAGCCACTGGCAAAGACTGACCTCAATACAGCTCCGAGGACCCTAACGACCCGTTGAACTGGTCAAATACCAAGAAGTACACCATCATGATCATCATCTCCTTTGGTAGCCTCCTCTACGCGGCAGTCCTCGCGCCCCTCCTCTCTCCGGCCCTTGTCATCATCGCCATCCAATTCGGAAAAGAGGTTGGCGACATCACTGTCATTTCGGGGTACATGTTGCTCGTCACGGCGGCCTCGGGACCAATCGTCTGCGCGTGTAGCAGGAAGTATGGGAAGCGGCCCTTACTAATACTCTCGAGTATCTTCGGCCTTGTAGGAACTATCGTTGGCAGCGCAGTGAACAGCTACGATGGACTACTCGCTGCTCGCATCATTCAGGGTGGCTCGATGTACATGGTCCTCCCATATCTCGACTGACTTTGTTCCGAACTAACGCCACACAGCTCTGCATTCGAATCCCTGGTAATTTCTCTAATTGGTGATCTCTTCTTCGTGCACCAACGCGGATATTTCATGACTCTCATCCAGTTCATACTGGGTGCCGCCAGCAACTTCTCCGCTATCATTGTGGGCCCCATCGCCACGAATCTCGGATGGAGATATCTCTTCCATATTCTGATCGCATTCGCCGCCCTCGAGACAGTACTGCTCGTCTTGTTTGTGCCTGAGACGAATTACAATAGGGACCATCGCTACGACATTGATGAGCTCGCCGAAGATAACCTCGCCTCTCTCGCCGCCGTCGAGAAACGTCACGCACGGCATTCTCCTGACTCAGCAACCAAGAACTTGACGAATGAAGGGATCACTAAGTTTGAGACAAATGCATCCTCCCCACCGACATACGGCCCCAAGAAAACCTTCGTTCAAGAGCTGGCAGTTTTCACAGGCACTTACTCAAATGACAACCTCCTCCAACTCTTCATTGCCCCGTTCGCCGTATGCGCCAACCTCGCTGTCCTGTGGGTGGTCATCGTCACTGGGGGTCTGACAGCTTTCTTCGTCGCGCAGTCGTACGATATGGCGCAAATCTTCATGTTCCCGCCTTACAACCTCGACGCTGCCGGCGTCGGCTACCTGTCCCTTGGCCCTTTTCTAGGAGGTTTACTTGGCTCTATCATCTTAGGTGGTACCCTGGACCCATTGATCAAGTGGTGCGCCAAAAAGAACGGCGGAGTCTATGAGCCCGAATACCGCCTCCTGGGCATGATCCCCGCGCTCCTTACCGGCGTTGGCCTCTTCGCCTTTGGCTACATGTGCGAAAACCACTACTCGTATTACGCAACGGCAACAATGCACGGGATGGATCTCTTCGGCATCGTCTGCGCCGCCATCTCCGCATCTGCCTACGCCATCGATGCGTACCGCGACATGTCGTCGGAGATTTTCATCGTCAACATGGTCTTCAAAAATCTACTGTTCTATGGTTTCAGCTACTTTGTGAATGATTGGACGGCGAAGAAGGGGCCGGCTGTTGTGTTCTATACATTTGGGGGAATAGGGTTTGCGATGGTGGCTACGACGCCCGTCTTCTTCTTTTGGGGGAAGCGGTATAGGAGTTTTTGGCATCGGCATAATGTGCTGGAGAAGTGGGGGATCAGGACGCATGCTGAGATCTGAAGTGGCAGTGGATAGCGAAGAGGTTGCGGGGGTTCGGTAGCGCAGTAGCGAGGGTGTTATTATACTACGGTTGAGTGTTTAATAGGGTCGGACAGATGACGTGACAATCAAAATTTCAAAATTTCAAAATTTCAAAGCTATATGAAACAAACCCACATGACGTCTTCAAGCCACTTGGAAATGGTCTATTTTCGTGCAGGCACACGGTAGGTAGCTGCGTAACAGCCATACCCGCAGCTTGCCGAAGCACGTCGTTTCGGTTGGACAGCAGCCACAGCACTGCAAAGACAACGAACTGTGCTTCAAGAGACGCGTCGAGCGGTCACAGGCTTGTCGTAGCCATCACATGCAACATGAATTGCGAGGGTTGGTCCGGGAGAAGGGAATGGCTCACCGACAGACGCGCATACAAGCCTCCATCTTGTGTGCGCACAAGAGCGGTGGGCGATGCTGTGATAAGGGTCGGGCTGGCGGTCGCTTGCTTAGTTGCGTCGCACCCCCGCTTCTCCAGTACAAATCGAGGGTCCGGCGAACCAATTGACGGAGGTCTGGGCCGGCGAGGCTTGTCTTGGTAGAGTTCGTGGTGTGGGAACGACAGCGAGGAGTCGGGCAAGGGTGCCGTTGGCGTGTGAACTGGCAACGGAGCAGGTGCGAGCGGGTGCCAAAGGGTGCCAGAGTGCGCGAATTGGGGTGTCCAGATCGGCGCAGAGCCGCACTGTGAGGCATCGAGGTGATGATGAGGGTGTGTATAAAGAAATCGAGTCGCGTCGTCTCGAGCCGGCCACCGCGAGACGCGCCGTGAGACATTTGCATCTTGGAATCGACCAAGCCGTCAAGCCTCGACGACAGCAACGGCGAAACGACGAAACGACGAAACGACGGAACGAGACGAAACGAAACGAAACAGGACAAGCCTACCGACAACACCTACCCACCCCCGGACGGCTCCCTCGAGAGGCAGTCTTGGTCAAGTCAACTCAACTCCACGAGCGCCCGTCGAACGACCACCTCACGTGAAGCCCATCGCGAGCCAGCCAGCTTGCCCTGCCTGCACCAGTAAGTCTCCCTCTTCCCCTCGGCCTGATTCGCCGTGCAGTGTTGTGCGTGCTGTGCGTGCTGTGCGGTCGGCCGTCGTCCAACATCACGGCATGCCTGAGGCTGACGGCATGCGCCACACACAGTGCCCACCGCCGCCGCCGCCAACCCCAACTCCACCCCCACCTCGCTGGTCGCTGTTCTCGACAGTCTCGTCCACCAGCACCAGCTCGGCGAATGGCCCTCGTCGCCCACCCGAAACATCCACGAGCGCCTGGTGCACTTTTCGCCGTCGTCGCCCGATCGCGAGGCATACTCTTCGTACGGGTACGGGTACGAGCAAGCGTACTCGTCCAGCTCCCTGAACCCCCGCTCCTCCCTTCGCACCACCTCCTCGATGTCGCCCGCGTGCATACACCAGCAGCCCTCCAACGCGTCGACGCACACGCCCTCGCTCTACCACTACTCGGATGCCACGCCCACCGAGACGTCCATCAGCACCGGTCTGGCCAGTCGCTTCTCGGGCGTGCCGCTGCTCGAGGAGAACAACGGCGTGCTCGAGCAGCGAGTGACGCAGATCCGCCAGCCCGCCTTCGAGTGCTGCTTCTGGTTCCTGCGATGCTCTTACATATCCTACGACCAGGACGAATGGGCCACGCACTGCCTGAGCCATTTCCGCGGCGAGGAGCCGCCCAAGTCGGTCCAGTGTCCGCTGTGCGACCAGTTCCAGTACACGTGCGATAACGGATGGACGTCCTGGAACCAGCGTATGGAACATGTGGGCTTCCACCACAGCATCCTTGGCGAGACCCTGCGAGCAAGTCGCCCGGACTTCCACCTCTTCCAGCACCTCTGGCAGAAGCGATTGATCGACGACCAGGACCTGAAGGAGCTGAAGGGAGGGAACCATAACCTGACACGCCCGCCATCCAACTTCGTCGTGACCAATGTCCGGCGGGGGAGAGAGGCGCGAGGGGGACGAGGCCACGGACATCAGCATGTCGGTGCCAGACGTCAGATTCATAACATGTACTCCCCACGGCCGGCTCCGCCAGGTCCTGACTGAAAACTCGCGGGGCGCGAATGACCCGGCTCGAAACGAGCTCATACATGCAGCGGTGCCACCGCTCTGCATGCGTCCGCCACTTTCTCACCGGTGAACCCAACGCGGACGTCGCCACACCACGACTAGCCATGTCGGCTGGCTTTCTGCATGTACATGCACATACAAAACAGCACAGCACAGCACAGCACAGCACAACACAACATGCCAACGTATGCACCAAGGCTTAAAACAAAACATGCTTCTTTCAAACTTGGAGCCATCTCTTTCTTGCTTTCTTTTGGATTGCGTCCAAGTTGCATTCTCCTCTTTCCATAGCATGACATCCCATTCTGGATTCTTCCCTCTCCCCTCTCTTTCCTAACGCTGCATGCATTAAATTCTCTGTTTCTATTGATATTACTCCATGGATCGATTGAATCTCGTTTCTTTATGCCTGCTACGTTTGGAAGTGCTCCACGGAATTGGCCGATGCGACGAGGGCATCTCTTTGGAGTTCTGGTTATAAAAGGAACATAGCGTTCTGGGTCGGCGAGTAGGCGAGCGTGTTGTTAGTAAACTATATTGGACGGCCTGAAATGGCTCAGGGTGCAAAGGTTGATACCAGCGAGATGCCTGATCGGCTTTTTGAGCAGATACCACAGAACTTTCAGTATAATATTAGTAAACAGGAGAAGAAATGTGCAATATGAAGTGGTGACAGCCGTAGGTCTTATATGTAAAATCCCGCCTCTCAAATTTTGCCTCTTCAGCCAACCACACCCTCCCGCCTCGGCTCATGCTACCTACCACTCCTATTCGCTAATTTGCAGACAAACAATCACACGAGCGGCGACTAAGCGGCGACTATGTCGCCGCGTCGCGAAAATCGCGCGGAAACTCTCAGCCCTAAGGGGCGAATGTGTCTGCCTTGAGCCTCGCGCCCAGGTAGGACTACGGCGAGCTAAATGGGGGAACAACAAGCGGATCATGCGAACTACTGTATATGTTTTTCAACGGCTCGGAAATTGACGCGGATGAGAGCTGAGAGTAGTAAGGAGGACTTGAGAATGTGTGGTTGGTGGGGGTGCTGAAAGGTAAAGGTGTGTGTGGAGGGTTTAGGCAGCAGGATACAAAAAAAGAAAATTATACAATCAAAGGCAGAGCCCTTTTTTAGAAGATGTAGCTTGATTGCCTATGGCGCCCTTTTGAAGCTGACATGCTTTCACAATCTAATAGGATGTTAGCTTTAAGCAATCTTATATCTTATTGTAGGGGTTTGAACGGGAATAATATACTAACAGCCGTTTTGATATGCAGATGTGGAACCAACTGCTGTATTTGTTTGATATTGATGACTGACCTTATATTATTGTCTCTGAGAAATTTGCATCTGTAATGACTTTCGTGCAGGCGCATGCGAATCTCGATGATGAAGCTAGGTTGAGGCCAAGGTCAACAATATCACTGGCTGACTGTTTGTCTGTGAAAGAATACATATCAAACTAACGATAAAGACATGAAATCGAGTCAGTAAACCAGGCTTGTCACCACAATATGTTGCACATTGAGAGCTTTCTGTGTCATAGTCAAAGATCATTGGGAGAAAATAATCCACTGCCCTTGCCCAGCCCAACAATAATGGGCATTCGTCAGTTGCTTTACTATCCAAGGCCTACACTTGCCCACCAACAGGGGTTTACAATGGGGCGTAGCGGGGTAACGTATTGCTCGCATTGAGTCCTAAACAGCTGCCTGACTCTAACGAAGTAAGTTCACAATTTCAACTTCACCATATCTATCTGTCGAGCACTTGAATTATGTCTACGATTGTCCAAAGTATCTTGTCCACCGCCCTAAATAATTGAACCTCAACTCAGGCACGCTCATACGACCCTGTTATCCTCCTCTATGACCGCGGTAGAACAGCCATGAAGTTCGCCACGACCTCCTCGCGCCAAAGACATCAGAATTAAAAATCGTATCCGCTTTCTTCCACATACCCGCTGGGTATTTTCAGGCAACCAAGGCCGGTTTATTAGGATAGAAGCTAAGATGCCATTTATTCGGGAGGCGGAGGGGCTCAATCGCGGAGCGTGCGAGTTCAAGAGCTCACGACCACCTCCTCGATCCCTTAATTCCCGTGGAGGCAGTTCAACTATGTCCACGAAAGAAATCATTCTTCCTGGGACACTACGAAGGAAGGTAAAACACTCCGGTCAATGGCCTTGAGGTCAAAGAAAAGACGAATACATATAGAGCCCCTTGGGCAAGCTCTTGTATAGTAATCGGTGATATATCCTCTCACACACTTGACCGTAAATCAGCCGTGTCCTCGGTACGGTATATACCAGGTATAACTCACGCTGCTTATGAGTTTGGCATTGAGTCGGTCAGGAAATAAGCTTTCATGAGTTGATCGTTGCACTCTCTGGTCTTCGATGCACGGCCTTAGCTCGAGCTGGCGCTCTGATCTGTTCCTGTTTGGAAGGCTGACGTGATGAGTTGTTCAATGTCTACCGACATCTCACTGGGCGGCGTGTCTTTCTTCTTGGGTGCACGCTTGGCCTTCTTTTGCTGCCGCATTGCCCCAACTGGGAATCGCTTCTTGCTTTTGCAGAAACTGCACTCAATGACCAAGACATCTGCATGTGGCTTTCTTCCTCCTTTACTCTCGTTCTCCACGGCCTGAGTTGATGTTTGTCCCGGCACAAGGATGGCGTTGCAAGTCTTGCACACGGTCCTCTTCAGATCAGTTGAGAGCCGTACTTGGCCTTTTAGAGAAACAGCGCGCAGATGCGTCCCTATTTGGAGTGCGAGCGCAGACTGAGGTCGGACACGGGCAACTGCATCACTTGAAGCTTGATTTGGGGTGTCAATGTTTTCCTTCCCCTGCTCGTGGGTCTCAGTTGCGGCTTGTAGCGTCAGATACGTTGCTGCTTGATACAGAAATGTGGTCCTGGCGTGCAGATGTCTGTTCGACACACCCTTCACTTTGGGGGTCTTTTGGGCCTTTGGAACCCTTGGAGCCTTTGCTGTCTTGGGTGGTTTGGGTGGTTTGGGTGGCTTGGATAGCTTGTCTGTGTCCGTGACACTGCTTTGGGAGTTATCTTCCGGCATGGCAATCAGGAATGGGAGTTTGCTGGCTCTCAAAGTTGAATGTCGCTGTTCGCAGAAGCTCCGTTTTCAGCTGAGTCAAGAATGTGCGCACAGGCCCGTTCGCCGCACCTGACGCCTGGAGACTAGCGCGGCTTGGCGAGCTTTTGCTTTCTAGCTCCGCGAGTCTATCACCGCCTTCCCTCTCCCACGAACCTCCACCTCCACCCCACCTCCACCTCACCCACCACGTCGCCTCATTTGCGTGATCGCTTGCTCTCTCTGTGCCTGCGCTGATCAAGACCCTCTTCACAGCATAGTGCCCGCGCTCGAATTTCTGCACCTCAGCCTGCGACCGTTTTGTTTGGCAGCCTTGTTCACATCCCCACACGCCCCACCAACAACTTCACTTCGACTCCCAGTATCTCTAGCTCAGCATGTCTCACGAGGAGGACCTCATTGACTACTCCGACGAGGAGATACAACCCACCGAGGCGCCCGCAAACGGCAACGCTGATGCGGCCAAGGGCGGCCTCAACGCGCCCGCTGATGCCGGCGACAAGAAGGGATCATATGTTGGCATTCACTCCACTGGATTCCGCGATTTCCTGCTCAAGGACGAGCTCGTGAGAGCCATCACGGATTGTGGCTTCGAACATCCGTCCGAGGGTTAGTCTAATTACATTCCCCTCAGCCTTTCACCCACCTGAGAGCGTCCGTCCATCTACGCAACGAGCGAGTCCATCGCGAATCGATATCCCATTGCGAACACGAGCAAAGTGGCCAGAACCGCTCTTTCCTTGCACCGCAGACAAGCTGGATCGGTCACGCTATCTTGAGAAGACGCATGCGCCGGTCTTGCAATACACATATCCTGTGTATCTCGATGTTTGTCCTAGGCGGTTCAAGAAGGGCTATTTAGTTAGTTTGGAATGTCTGCGGTGGATTAAGAGGAGGTTACTGCGCTATCGCGTATACAAGAGTTGGGATTCATGGCAACTTTCACTGGGCCTGCGACAATCTTGCAACATGGACGGACGCTCTCTCTCCCCAACACCTCGTTCGACTCCTTTAAGATACCTTTCTGACATTGTCTTTCCTGCCTACAGTCCAGCAAGTTACTATCCCTCAGGCCATTCTCGGCAACGATGTCCTCTGCCAGGCCAAGTCCGGTCTCGGAAAGACCGCTGTTTTCGTGCTTGCAACTCTCCAGCAGATGGACGAGAAGCCAGAGAATGGCGTAGCTACGATTCTCGTCATGTGCCACACCCGTGAATTGGCTTACCAGATCAAGAACGAGTACGCCCGTTTCGCCAAGTTCCTTCCCGATGTGAAGGTTGGCGTCTTCTACGGAGGAACCCCGGTTCAGAAAGATATCGAGATTCTATCCAACAAGGACACCCACCCGCACATTATTGTCGGCACCCCAGGTCGTATCAACGCCCTTGTCCGTGACAAGAAACTCCGCCTCTCAAGCTTGAAGCATTTTGTTCTAGATGAGTGCGACAAGATGCTGGACCAGCCGGGTAAGTAAGAATATACTCTCATTTGGTACGTCCATGCTAACGAGTCGTTAGACATGCGCAATGACGTCCAATCGATATTTAGGGCAACCCCGTCCCACAAGCAGGTGATGATGTTTTCAGCCACTCTTTCCAAGGACGTTCGCGTGATCTGCAAGAAGTTCATGCAGAACCCCCTTGAGATCTATGTCGATGACGAGAAGAAGTTGACTCTGCACGGTCTGCAGCAATACTACATCAAACTTGATGAGCGTGAGAAGAACCGGAAGCTGAACGATCTGCTTGACACACTCGAGTTCAACCAGGTCATTATCTTCGTTCGTTCCACTCTACGTTGCACCGAGCTTGACAAGCTGCTCCGCGAATGCAACTTCCCTAGCACTGCTGTGCACTCCGGCATTGGCCAAGAAGAGCGGTATGTATCCCATCATGATTTTCCACTGAAAGTATTGCTTCTAACATCGTCGCAGTATCAAGCGATACAAGGAATTCAAGGAGTTCCAGACCCGTATATGTGTGTCAACTGACATCTTCGGTCGTGGTATTGATGTTGAGCGTATCAACGTTGCCATCAACTACGATATGCCCGAGAAGGCAGACTCGTACCTGCATCGTGTGGGTCGTGCCGGTCGTTTCGGAACTAAGGGTCTTAGTATCTCCTTTGTGAGCAGCCCTGATGATGAGGATATTCTGAAGCAGATCGAGCAGCGTTTCGAGGTCGCCCTCCCGTACGTCCAACCCGTCTCATACTTATATTTTAAATACTAACTATGTTACAGTGAGTTCCCTGAGGATGGTGTCGACTCCGCCACCTACATGGACAACTGAGTTCTGGACTGGCGATCAGTTCAGCTTGGTGCGGGCGATGGTAGTCACGGTTTCTTTTCCAACTTCGAATCACCAGTTTTCAACGATGCGATTCTTTACCCCTCGGGGTTGTGAGTGTCTCATCGAAAAAATGCAGCTTGGCGTAGGGGTGGTTCGGGCTGGCTTTTCAATGGATATCTGTAAATGGATACGCAGAAGAGACTGCTCTTAGGGAGTCTTGTGAGCGTCGCCCATAGGAAAATGGATATCACTTCTCTGCTCACCCATTACCTGATGTACGAATGTGTTTGTGAAACAGGTACCAAACGTTGCACACTCACTCATGGGTTACGCTCGTGGGTACAAAGCAATGCCTGTGGGTGAATGTTGTTGCCGGTAAGGATGCTTCCTTGCTTTTATTGTGAATACAAGGTATCTGGCGGCTCTCTCGTGGGTTCAGTTTCGTGATTGGATTCGCATGCGCATCCCGTCCATTCATCGGCATTCAAATGCCTGTGGGTTTATAATCACATTGATCAATAGCACGCTCGTCAAAGACCTGTACCGTACCCCACTACTATAACAACGTACGACTTGCATCTCACTCACACCACTAACGCGTCGTGACATCTTCAGTGTATGAAAATGTCTTAGATGGCGCTGAGAAGTTGGCACCTGGGCAGCATGCCTATCTCTCAACACAATACGAGCTCACTATCAGACATGAAGCGAGATTGCATCTGTACTGACGCTGCAGGTACGCTGCACAATTGAACCTCGAAGCTGACGGTGCACATGTTCGAACAGACATTAAGCTGACTGTTGAGGATCGGTACCTGAGAATTAGATTGGTGCTCATGGCTCGTTGTGAGTGGTACGTAGTCCTTTTCGCAGTTAGCGTGTGCCAAGATATGCGTGTCAGACCACGTGAGGCTGCGATTGTAAATCAAGGCAGGATAGCGAGAGTTTGGAAAGGGGGTGCATGTATACCATGCAAGGCGTTGGAGTTGGGGCCACGATCGTATGGGTACGGATGCGCCCGGATGTTGAGATTCAGGTTGATGGCCTGAGGCTGACTAGGGATAAGAGGATCAAGCTGTGATAGGGCAGGGTATCGAAGTAATAGCGAAACTCAAATATTAGTTTGGCACGGCATCTGGGTAATAATATTAGAGCGTGCTATAATGAGAGGGAAGGGATCTAGGGTCCAGTGTGATGTGCGCGGGGGATTTCTACGGTCTGGTATTAATATCTCGACGGGATGGCAGATTTTAAATTGCTTAACAGACTCTTTACACTATAGCGACTGCAACATTAATGGCGAAGTAATTGTGGATATCGGATTTGAGTGTTTAGCCGGCACCGGTGAATGGAGAAAGGAATGTTAAGAGTTGGAGCGAACTGGAAAAAAACGGGATATAAATATTTATACTCCATGTCGTCACTTCCAAGGAAAATAAGAAAGGACAGACACACATCTAGAAAAAGTGCAAAAGGACCACAGCTCCCTCTACGTTTCTCTTCGAGTGTGAGAATATGCAGCATACCATGGGAAAGTGGACAACGTAATTGAATGCGAACAAGCGTTTAAGAATTTAAGACAGACGTTAAAGTAAGGGGAACCGTCGGATATCTGAACTAGACCTTACGGCGGTAAAGATCTTAGCAGTGAAGAGGCAGCTTTGTCAGATTTTCAGGAATATGGTACTTCTTGAGGTCCTTTTCGGGCCTGTATTGTTTTCAGTAGACATTCGTTCTTCACCACGCAGCTCCGAGGGAACGTTTTGGTGAACCACGTATTTTCAGCCCAGGTTCAAGAGGATCATCTGGGCATCGTAAAGTACTACTGTATATATCAGAGGCGACTATACGGAGTATTTGCGATTAGCACATCATTCCGGCAACCAAAATCACGATGCCGGCACTCCAGTTCGAGCAATGCAAAAGTGCGGGCCGTCCTTGTACGCACGCACCACGGAGGAGGCGATAACGCCGCTGCTTCGACGTCGAGAACGAGTCAGGAACGAGATGAGATCGACGTCGCTTAAAGAGATGAACATCACGCTAGGCGTGCGGCGGTGAAGAGCACTGTGACGGGCGGCAAAGGTTACGGATAACGAGGATGAGGCGTACGCCGCAATCATGAGATGAGCGCTGAGGAACGGCTGTTGGCTCCACGTCTGCCACGAAGATCGCGTATGAATATTGGATTCAATAATATTCAATATTGAGTTCGCATAGGGTTTCGCGTCGCATGTAGTCGACGTGGCAGTCCCGCCAATTTTCGCAATTGATCAGCGCTCGCATCTCGGTCTATTGCGGTGGAGATAAAAAATTCGTGAAATTCGTGAAATCTATTTTGGTTCGGTTCGGTTCAACCTGGAAGTTGGCAGACGTGCAAACGCAGGAGCGCTTTTGTCGCCTGCCTTGCGGCAACGGAGCACGGAGCACGGGCCGGATCGTCGTACATGTGATATGTGATGCTGTATAGGGCAATGCCACTGGTCGGTTAATGTGAGAGTCGAGACTGGGATTAGGGTAAAGGTACGTAAGGACAGTCACAGCATTTTCATTTCCCCATGCTGGCGAACATGGTATTTTCGAGGTCATCGTCATTGCAAAATTTGGCGCTTAACGTGAATCCGTACGAGCGAGACGTTTGGAGTTCATGTCGCTATCCATGTTCCTAGGCATATAGAGAGGCGATATCAGGTACCGGCCGTTTTCGGTATTCAGTGGGGGATGCGAGGGGATTCCTTGCTATGCAGGACCTGGGCGCAGGGTTTCGATGCTCGTTCCATGCAACTTCCATACATTGAAGAGGGGCGTTCGCGGACTGCCCGTGATAAAAACGCGAGAACACATGCAGGCTCCCGAGGACCGCTGTCATCGGTGTCAAAAGCTAAACGATGGCTCGGAAGGAGCAGATCCGGGCCTGAGATTGCGTGTCTTGAATTGTCAGACGAATGGAGTGAGAGACGACAAGCCCTCAGAATTTGCCTCCTGCTTCGGGTAGTAGACGATGTTTGAGAGGATGTTCATGGTTGTCGTTCAAGTGGCAAAGGGCGAGATGAGGGGCTGCGATGTGTATTGAGGTTGGTGAAACAAGGTTGCGAGGTGGAGATGGCGAATCGCCGTGGGCGCAAGAGCGGTCAGGGAAGGGCAGCCCACTCGCTTCGCGACGGGATCAACCGACTGAAACACTTTTATGCACATGTTGGAGGTTGGAGGCTGGAGGCGGGCGTGGGAGACGAGCGTGGGATGCAGCATGTACATCTCTTGGCATGCTTTCCCACTCGGGAAGTACCAGCTAGTACAACCTCGAGATGTACAAACGGTACGAGATTGATTAATAGCAGTTATGCCATGCAGTCAGCATGTCTGGGAGAGGGATGGCAATGGACGACGGGGAACGGGAGACGGGTAGAGTACAACGACAATGGCAACGGTGGCGATGTATGTTATAGTAGGCAGCTTATAGCACAGCGATACTGCTACCTGCTGATAGGTTGCCAACCACAACCCCGCGGCTGCGGCTTGGTTCATGTTGTGCAGATGGGCGAACCCGATGCTTCTGGTGCGTGTTTCTGTAGGCTCGGGTGTCTGCCACCCTGACGTGTGTCTAGTAGCGCAGCTCAGCTCCGCTCCGACGATTGAGGTTGGTGTGTGTTGAAAGTCATCGCGAAAAGGGGCTCCGCGTCAGTCGTCCGTGCCCGTGAATCAGGAATGACATCAGTTCTGACCGTTGGGACGCAGCGGGACCAAGAACAGGCGCGGACGACTTTTGGCGTGCGCTGGGAGATTAAATCGGGAAATGCGCAGGCGAAGGCCCGTCGCTGGGGCGGAACCAGGCCGGAACCAGCGATTACAGGCTGCCGCGACAGCGATGATGAGCAGCCTTCAGGCTCTCGGGCTTGGCTATGGACTGTGGGCTGCGGACCCACACGAGCTGGCGAGGTTGACAGTGCATGTTCCCTGCCAGAGGACGTCCCCTGCCAGAGGAACGCTCCACGCCAGGATCTGATGAGATGAGAATGGGAACGGGAACGGGAATGAGTGCGAGCATGAGCATTGGCATGAGAATGAGAATAAGACGAAAACGCGCCATGTCTGCAACGAGAATGCAATTGATGCATTCTCTGCGGTGTGTTTTTCTGCTGATAGGCGCAGTCGCTCTGGGCCTTTTTCGCAGCCAGGCAGATGGCCATATCGGGACCACTGCCACGCACGCAGGGGTCACGGCGATGTTTTGTGCCCGGAACCGGGAGTGTGCTCGAGGGCAATCTCTCTCTGGGAGGAGCCTGACGGCGGAGTTCTCAGGCAGCGCGTCTCGTATCGCAATACGCGGCCGTTGGGAGGCAGAGGTAGAGGATAGTGGATAGGATAGAGCATGTGCAGGGCACAACACAAACAGCAGCAGCAGTGATAGACAGGCCGTGATGCACACGGTGATAGCCACGGTGATGGACAAGCAGTGATAATCATGATAGACGTGATAGACAATCGCCGTCTCGCCACGCCCTGTACACTGAACACTGAACGAACCCACCGCGATCCCCCAATACCCAATACCAGCGTGCTCGACTCGTAGTCGTCGATACCAATCCGCTATCCCGATGCGGCGCCTAGCGAAGCCGTGCCAGGAACCCAGCAGGCCGTGCAAGTGGCACATCAAGCTTTGCGATAGCAGCACGTATCAACCCAACCCTCGACAGCTCCTGCAGAAGCCTGCCTGTGCTGGTTTGGTCTTTGCTTGCCCGCTGCGCTCTTCTTTTCCTTTGCCCCCAGCCCACATCCCATCCCATCACTCATCACCGACCGCCGCCTCCATCCACCGACCACCGCCTCTCCTAATTCCCCCATCCTCTTCCTCTTCCTCTCTCCCTCCCTCCCTCCCTTCCGCCCCTCCATCCCCCTCCTCTCTCGCCGCTGCTGCTGCCGCGTCCATTCGCTTTGCTGAGTTCTGCCGTGGCACCTGTGGACCGCTCGACTGTGCCCGATTGTGCTTTCCTTGGCCGCACACGCCCATTCGTTGCGCCTGTCCAAAGCAGTGGCAGTTCCCGTTTTCCGCAGTCCACACTTTCTCGCGACCGTTGAGGCACAACTCTCGACCTGCTCTGCCTGCTCTGGCTCACCACCACCACCGCCTTTCTTTTATCGCCTGTTCCATGTCGCCCCAGTAACCTGTTGAAGGACTCCTGCACGCTCATTCCCTGCCATTATCTTAATCACTAATTACGCTGTTCGCTCGACCGGTCGCTGCCGCTCCCATAGCGCTCGACCTGGCTGCGCGGCTTTCGACGCCAGCCCTTGAACTCCTCAGCATCCGCCGATACCTCCCCCAGTCGCCCGCCGACCAGCGCTCGCCATGGCACCCGCCGTTCCCAGACTGCGAATTCTGTCAGGTGCGTCAGACCCCCCGCGTCTTGTCATACAGACGTGGTTCACAAGATTTTCCCAATCGGGCTTGTGACGAGTGCTTCTTCAGCCCGTCACGCTACTCCCACATTTCGCCCTCCCTTGATACCCGTCGCATTTCGAACATTGAATGAATATATACTGACTTCCGTGTGTAGTGGGAGGCAACGCCGTTTCGGCCTTCCTATCATGGCGACTTCAAGCTACCAATGCCTGTGATGTGACGCTTGTATGGAAGTCGGGATTCGACAGCGTTGCCCAGTACGGCATCTCTTTCAAGTAGGTCCACATGTATTTGTCCCAGCGGAGCGGTAGCTGACAGTGTCATCTAGATCCGCCCTGTACGGCAACGAACGCTTCAAGCCCTATTCTGGTACACATTGTAGATTCCCAACGTGTTGAGATAAGCTGCTAACACGGCTCTTAGTTGTACGAACCCCCGAAGACGCCGCACATTCTTCCAAACAGCCATTCGACTACGTCCTCCTCTGTGTCAAAGCCCTTCCTGATGTATATGATATCGCCAATATCATCGAGTCCGTTGTTTCGCCCCAGCACACATGCATACTAATGAACACGACGCACAACCTTGGAGTCGAATCATATCTTGAACAACGGTTCCCGACGAACGTGGTTTTATCCTTAGTCTCTGGGGCGGAGATCTCACAGCTCGGGGCGAGCGAGTTTGAACACAAGGGAGCGACCGATATTTGGGTCGGCCCCGCGAACAAGAATCCTTCGATTCCTCCGCAGATTCAATCGGATATGGCGGAAGCGCTTTCGATGACTTTGAGCTCTGGCCAGGTTGACTGCAAAGTATCGCCGAACATTCGACAGCAGCAATACGAGCGAATGATTGGGTACGTCATACTTCCTTTTTGGGTCAGTTTTTGGGGATGACCTTTACTAATATCACGACACAGTCCAATTGCGTTCCAGCCAGCTAGCGTTCTGTTCGAGACGCCCAACCATTCTGAGCTGATGGAAAAGGTCGGCGTTCGTGCTTTAATCACAGGCCTGGTCGACGAGCTGTTGATACTGGCCGAAGCCCAAGAGTGCATATTTCCAGCAGACTTCAAGGAAACGACCATCCAGCAGATGATGCTTCCTCAGGACAATCGAAGCACCATGTACCAGGACTTTGAATCAAAGCGACCCATGGAGATTGAAACATACTTGGGTGCACCTTTGAAACTTGCACATGAAGCAGGTGTCACTGTACCTCGCATTGAGACATTGTACGCCACAATGCATCATCTAAACATAGTGAATCGGACCAGGCCTGCTGCTGCACCAACCCCGTCTCCTCAGAATGGAATGCAGCCACCACCTGGACCACCACCCAGGATGTCGTCGGCACCATTGCCACGTGGACCTGGAGGGCCTATGATGAACGGCAATGGTCCCATGATGAATGGCAACGGCCCTATGAAGGGTGGCCCACGCCCAGGGAGCAGAGCTCCATCGATGAATGGAGCGCCACCACCGATGCGTCGTGGCCCACCTCCCGGCCAAATGAATGGAGGCTACCCACCGCGAGTAATGAATGGCGTGGGCCCAAACGGTGGACCTCGACCGTTGGTTGACGAGAATGGTCTCGAAGAGTTCAGTCATCTCATGTTATATGATAATATTGTTGGAGGCGAAGAGGGAGGTCCCCAAGCCCTTGGCGGGTACGAGAACGGTGGAGGATCTTCAAATGATCTAACCATCCGCGAAAGAGAACTCATGTTACGGCAAAAGGAGCTCCAGCTGAGAGAACAAGAGCTCAACATGCGCCGTGGCCGACCACGTCCTCCTCCACCCCCATCTCAGATGGGTGGTTTTGACGATGATGATGACGAGGATGACTTCTTTGACCCAATGGCCGCGCGTGGCCCTGGACCAGCCATCGATCCTGACAATTTCGATATGATGAGCGTGACATCACGTCGCAACCGCAAAGCTCCTAACGCGAATCAGATTCGTAAGAACCCCGACATGGGCTACGCTGGCCCTCCTCCTCAAGGGCACCCACAGGGACGGTCTAGAAATCCATTTGCACGACCGGGAATGAACAAGAACCGCACCAGCACACGGCTGATGGCAGATGTTCCTGGTCTACATGATTCGATTATGAACAATCCACTTATGGGGTACTCTTCGAACAGATACGGCGATGTCGATCGCGGGACTATGGGCGCACAATCGAGGGCCAATTCCCTAACTGCCACGCGCTTGGACGAATTCCAGCAAGGCGGCTCTCAGGGTGGTGCCTATCCCTCGATGGCTGCTCCGAACAATCGACGAACAAGTCAGTCACCTGGCAACCCGCTCAGCCCAGGTCCCAGGTCTATGGGACGCCCGTCCCCCCCCAACGGCTATGCTCCGAATGGAATGCAGCCTGGTAACGGACGACCGTCACCCCCAGGGATGAGGCAGCCGGTTCCTCGTCACCCACTAGGTCACGGAAATGCAGTGGCACCGCAACAAGTTGAACAACACGCAGGGGTGAGCAATCTAAACCCGCCCAAGCCCCGTCCTCAAGTTAGAAGTCTAACAGGGAGTGCTAGTGGGAGTAGCGGCGCTAGCGCTCACCTAGATTCGACGGAGAACTCTGCGCATAGCAGCCAGAGCAGCCTAGGAGCTCGTCCTCCGGTCGGCGTTCGGTAGTAGGGAGATCTGCATTTCATATATGGGGCATTCGACTTGGAGTATGTTGGGAGTTTGCATTAGCGCCGTTTTCGACCTCGGGGCGACACATTGACGAATATCTACTGGATTGTTAGCTGGCGAGTGGGTGTCATGGATATGTCTTTCTTCTGACTACTTTTCTGCTGTTGACGGCAGGCTATCCATGCATCCTTGGCTCTCCCTACTCATATTCTCTTCTGGAGTACGAATACGCACCGGACTTTGTTACCGCTCGGCCGCAAATATAAGAGGAGGTCGAGAGGCTTTTATGAACTGCCGAGGTCAGCTTTCTAGAGCTGGGGCAGGTAATTAATGAAGAAACATTAGAGGCTGGAGCTCAAGGAGGACAATTTGCACGTATACAGACGGACCTTGGCACGAGGTTGTTTCATTCTAGTTTTTCTTTTGTTTGTGTTTTTATCGTACATACTGTAGACGTGCTAACGGAGACGTCTCCTTGCTTCTGATCTGGCGCCCGCTAATTATTCTGCATGGGCTGTTCAGTAGGGTTGGGTCGTGTTTCCTGTTAGGGTTTTGATACAAGCACATGCTCTCTTTTTGGTTTTTTTTGGCTTTTGGGCCCTTGTGCTCGCAGGGGGCGGCGAGACATTCACGATGCAGTGCTTGGTGTTGGAAGTGAAGGGAATTGTATTATTTATTGGTGTTGAGAACAGACGAAAAGCAGTGTTTTGAGCGAGTGTGGGTGTGGGTAGGAGCAAGCGATGGCTGAGAATGAGGCGGCAGGTGGCAATGCTGTAGCATGCATGGCATACATAGTTTAGCGCAACTACAAAAGACACGTTCCTTTGCTTTGGTTCATTGCGTTAGCATTTATTTGTGTACTGTTGTGATCGTGGTCGTGGTCGGGTCGTGGTCGTAGTCGTGATCGGGACGTGGTCGTGGTCGGGGTGAGCCACCCGATCGGGACGTTTCAGCCGCCGACGTCAGGGACGGGTGATGGGCGGGCTGGCGTTGCTGGCTCAACGACAGCCGCGGCCTGGGCCGGACACACACGATGTAATTACCCCTCGGCTGGTTTCACCCAAGGTGTCACGCAGCACGACGCAGCAGACATGTTGGAGTGTGCCGTGAATAGGTGTAGTTGTCTAGCCGTCTAGTAATTCTATCCACTCACTCGTCGGACCATACGCCGGGCGTCGTGCTGCTGCTGCTACTACTGCTGCTGCTGCTACTGCTGCTGCTGCTACTGCTGCTGCTGCTACTGCTACCCTACCCTACTACCCCTACCCCGCCTCACGCCCCTCGATGAACAGTCGGCGGAGGACGCCATCACCAGCAGCATTGCCCGCCAATTCTGCTCTCGTGCCCATATTGCGTCCGCCCTCGAATCCTCCCCAGCCTCGTACCACCGCGCCATCACTCTCCTCCACCCGTCACCTGTTCAGCGCTCTTGCCGTGGTGCTTGCGCTCGCACTTGCGCTCCAGTCTATAGCCCCGCACCTCTCTCGCGACCTTGTGCAGAACTTGACCGCCCGCACAAAGCACCCCCAACCCCGCAACTCCATTCTTTACAACAACGAACCGCCTGTCTGCCCAAGACCTGAACCTCACGTCGAGTTCGCTCAAACTTTCTACACGCGCACTACCAAAAGCATGGCCTTGGCTGAGCAGGCTAAGCGGGTCGCTGCCGAGTTCGACTTCGACCAGGACCATGTTAGAAGCGCTGTCAAGGAGTTCATACGGGAGATGGGTACGTCTGCAACCATCCATGAGACGCCGAAGATGCTAACGCCGGACAGATGAGGGTCTGCAGAAGGACGGGACCGAGATGAGCCAGATCCCCACCTATGTCACTGCTGTACCCAATGGCACTGAAAAGGTACACTTACTCTGCTCCTCCATGGCAGTTGCAGTCGCAGCCCTAACTAGAGTGACAGGGCCTCTACATGGCCGTCGACCTCGGCGGCACCAACTTCCGCGTCTGCTCCATTCAGCTCCACGGCAACACCACCTTCTCCCTCACCCAGTCCAAAGTCGCCATCCCCCGCGAGCTCATGGCCGCAAAGACCTCGAAAGAGCTCTTTGCCTTCCTCGCCAAGCAGATCGAGAACTTCCTCAAGCAGCACCACGAAGAACACTATGCCTCGAGTATCAAGCGCAGGAACACTGGCGACAAGAGCATCAAGGAGGAGGAGATATTCAACTTGGGCTTCACCTTCAGTTTCCCGGTCCATCAGATTGGGATCAACAAAGGGTTGCTTATGCGCTGGACCAAAGGCTTCGACATTGCGGATGCGATCGGACAGGATGTATGTGCGCTGTTACAGCAGGAGATCGATGAGCTACACCTCCCTGTGCGCGTTGCAGCGCTGGTGAACGACACTGTCGGAACCCTCATGGCGCGATCCTACACGTCCCCCGGAAAGACAGGCACACTGGTCGGTGCCATCTTCGGAACAGGCACCAATGGCGCATACGTCGAGAAGTTGGACAAAGTAACGAAGCTCACGAGCAATAAGGATGGAGGCGAGTACGATAAGTCCACCGGCGAGATGATCGTAAACACCGAATGGGGTTCCTTTGACAACTCCCTCCGCACCCTCCCAAACACAGTCTACGACGTCGAGCTCGATGACAAGTCCGTCAACCCCGGAATACAGATGTTCGAGAAACGTGTCTCTGGTATGTTCTTGGGCGAGATCTTGCGACTAGCACTCGTTGGTCTACTCAAGGACCCCAAAGTCCCACTGTTTAGGGACGAAAATTCGGCGGAGAATGATGTCCATTCCACAACGCAGATCCATGATGGCAGCCCCCTTTTCACACAGTGGGGTATCGACACCAGCTTCCTCAGCATCTGCGCCGGAGACACAAGCATCGGACATAGAATGTTGAGACAGACATTGGACAAAGACTATGGCATCTCCGCCGTATCCTCTGAAGACGCTGAAGCGGTCCGCGAAATCGCCGCCGCGGTCGGAAAACGAGCAGCTCGTCTCGCAGCCGTTGCTTTGGCAGCCATTGTCATTACCAGCGGGCGTCTAGAAACGTCAACTGGAGATGAGGAGAGCGATGTCATTGATATTGGTGTAGATGGATCGTTGGTTGAGTTCTACCCGGGCTTCGAAGACCACGTGAGACAGGCGCTTCGGGAGGTAGAGGAGATTGGTGAGAAGGGAGAGAAGAGGGTGAGGATCGGGATTGCGAAGGATGGATCCGGTGTCGGAGCTGCGTTGATTGCGTTGATTGCGGGAAAGATTTTTGAAGAGGACAAGGCGTGAGGATGTGGGGAAGCTCAGTGATGATATGATAGATGTTGGATGACATGCTGAGGACTTTGGCATTTGGCCTAGTTGATGGAAACATGGAGCAATGTGTAGTGTGCAATCTGTCCTTCTTGTAGCTTTTTGGCACGAACTCATTTGTGTCTGCACGCTTACCCTTACACTTTTTGCATATCTTTGAATCCTAGATGTCACTCTTCCTAGAATTCACGATATGATATGTAACAACGATGCAAAGGGTTGTAGCAAGAAACAAAACGTTCTGTACCCATTTTATTATAAATCTACTTATATCTAGTGGAAGGCAGTCTACGTAGTGATATAGTATTCTCTACTCGATTCGTATATTAGAGCATGTTCTCGAGAGGTTGAAGTTGCGATTGTCGCGAGGGAACAGACTGACCAGCTTGATCGATGACGTAAAGCAGACCTTGCCCCACTCACCCCTCACTTAGGATCAGCCCACTTATCTCATTTAGCGCCCACAAACGATATTTTTGTTGTGAATTTGACGTATAGACCGTTCTTCGCGGTTCCTACTCAATTTTTATACTATATAATCATTTTATTTTCTAAAAAGTTCCAAATCGAATCATGACCAGACAAGAATACTCTTGTACATCGTACATTCAAACCCACCGCCCGGCTGGCACAATTGGCTAGCGCGTGAGACTTTTAAGCACTTCCGAGTGCGAGGAATCTCAAGGTTCAGGGTTCGAGTAAGTCTATCTGATCACCTACGCATACCAGAGCTTTCATTAACAAGCTACAGGTCCCTGGTCGGGCGTATCAACTTTTCTTTTTTGCTGATTTTGGGGCATTGTGCTTTCCCTTTTGGGGGTGCTTTGTCTTTTTTCCTTCGTTCTCACAGCGACGAATAGTTAAGCATTTTTCTTGTTAAGTGTTTAAATAGGTAAGAAGACAACCATGGCATCCTTTGCTAGGCGACTAGTAGAATTTAGGAATGTCAATCGCGTGGCCTCCCTTTTTAGGCAGGGAAATAGCAAGACAGGATACGAAGTGACGAGAGGGAGAGGCCTGTAAAAAGACCCGTTGACGTGTATATACCCGACAGAGTTGTTCCATTAAGGTGCAAGGCGTGAGAGCAATTACAATATCCAAGCCTTGGAAGGGAAACATCTAATCGTTCTTCTCCCCTTCTCCCTAGATTCTCGTATGTATGTGCGTACTGATCCACTTCACACAACTAGTCTCAAATACCAGCATCCCAACCTCGTCTTACCCCACAAGTTTGCATTCTTCCCAGCCAGTCTCGCGACATCTATTCGTACTATTTTTGAGTGGCTGCTTTTTGCTTCATTTTGTTAAATAACAGGTTGTCCAATACATTGACGTTGGTTTCTCTTGAGACCCTATCAGTGTCGTCTGCGGTGTCGACAGGTCATCTCTTCGTTGAGGTTTATTTCTTTACATTTGTTTCGCTGTCAGTCTTTAGAATTTGAACTATTAGCTACCGAAATTATGATAGTTAGTTGGATAATTCCTCGATAGATACACTCTGTACATCCGTATTAGATGGTGCTGAAAAGGTGGGCGATTAGATGATAGTGAAAGAAAAAATTAGAGAGAATGGAAGCACTTACCAAAACACCTTGCCTCTAAACTCCAAACTCGGCCTATCCTTTTCCGCCCAGCCTTTCCCGGATGTCTCTATCTCTTCAATCCTCTCACGCCTACACTGCAAGTCACGGAAATTATCATTCTGCTTATAATGTACATTAAACTGAACTACCGCTTTCTCCGATAACGAAGATGTCATCACAGGGTTTTTTCCTGTGACGAGGCGTGCAAACTAAAAACAACATAAGGCCATAAGCGTGCGAGTCTGTAGGGCGAGAAGCGCGATATACCGATCAGGCGTAGAGTTCTTAAATCCGAAGGGCGCATATTTGCTAATCCTGGGACGTCGAAGCATCTCGAGAGCAAGTATATAGGCAACGCCAGGCTTGAACTCTTCGTGTTGCTTGAAAACTATAGTCCGAGTGGAAGGTATGTGCTAACCAGAAGGTAGGAACGTGATATCTGCTAAAGTAGGACAAGACGAGCTGTAAAGCGAACTGGTCCTTTAAGGCATAGAACATGGCTTTCATCGACTCATCTACTTCTTCTCAAGCTCATCATGCGCCAGCTTTGTGACACACCGAGGCTGTCCGTATGATGGTCACACAAAACCACCTCTTTTTCATTGGTGTCTCAATGTTCGTCTCGAGCTCAGGTTCCAGACCTGAACCAAAGCACCGTCGAGGTTCTCCAGTTTTTGGTATCCCAAGTGCTTTAGAATTCCCTTGCAGGCGGTAAGGCACATTCGACACGGATGTAGCTCGGTTTCAATGCGGTAGGCAGATGATGCTGCTTTGCGCGTTAGATGTTACTTCGGCGCGCGCCGTTGTTGGAGATGGCTGTCTACTACTGCTGATTTCGAAATTGCAGCCTGCCATTTTGAGAGCGTGTCGCGGCTGACGTTGGATCTGAGCTTGGATAGAGCAGATCAATCGATCGGGACCCGATCCAAATCTTGCATCTTGCGTCTTCATGGAAGACCTGAAAGTCGAATGAAGAGTCATGGTCAGACTGGGCTCTGAGCAATGTTACAAAGGACAAGGCGTATAATAGAAGGTGCTGACATAGTATTGTCAGCGCAATTGCACTTTACTTTACCTTCCAGGGTTCCTCGGATCCTACCGGGGAGTCTGACTTGAGGCGAGATGTTAACGGTAGCAATTGGCTCACAGAAGGATGACATCAACATGAAAAACACGCAACAACGGGAGGATTCGTACTGCAGCATCCTACCAGGTTCGCGCTATCAGGTTCGAATTTTTCTTTTTGCGGTGGCGACGTGGCTTGAGGCGGCA
Organism: Herpotrichia juniperi; assembly: GCA_014905255.1. Lineage (NCBI taxonomy): Eukaryota > Fungi > Ascomycota > Dothideomycetes > Pleosporales > Melanommataceae > Herpotrichia > Herpotrichia juniperi. Next base: position 1,427,200 of record BLYF01000046.1, on the reverse strand, counting down.
GCATGGGATTCGGTCTTTCGCATCCTTTAGCTGCCGTTGGAAGCGTTCTGTAGCAACGACTCCAGCACCTTCAACATCTCGGCGTTGGATGATATGAGGGCACGAAATCGGGACCGGAGATTTTCACGATGCACAGGATCAAGCCTGGGGTAATTAGGCATAGCTGAGTAATGGTCCGTCTGGGGAGCAGCAGGCCGGGGTGGCTCGATGGGGGATGGCGTCGATGAGCGAAAGTGAGTGGCTGATTCTGGACAGTCTGCCACACGTGTAACAGGACTCGAGAGCGGTCGATGGATGCAACAACACAGGGGCAGAGTACCGGGCGCACCGAGCACAGCACAGGGTAAGGAGGGTAAAGGAGGGTAAAGGAGGATAAAGGAGGGGGCAAAGGAGGGTAGCGGAAGGGGTGAGAGGGAGTGAAGTCGCAGAGGCCAGTTCTTCGCTAATCACTAGAGCGCCCAAGGGGCCGGTTTGATATGCAGGCGAACTTTGGGAGCCCTGCTGCACCCCACGCACGCACTGAGTCGTAGCCGTGCTGTGTAGTCGTTGTCGTGCGCCGTCTGATTGCGCTAGCCGTCTCCACTGATGAGGTGCACATGGGCGCATGGGTGGGCGCGGCCTGAGCACCTCGACTCGACTCGCCTCGACGACTCCACTTTAGATATCCTGGGCCTGAATACAACCTCACCCAACAATTCTGTGGATACTCTAGCAACTTGCACAGCACACCGTCCCTGCAAGACATACGCCGACAGCCCCCCCACCGTCCCTTCCAAAGGCATCCCCGAGCCTTCTTTACGCTGGCGAGAGCACGCTGCACACCCCGCGACCGCCGTAAATGGCCGAGACTGCCACCGTTCCCTCGCCCTCTCTGTTCCTGAGCTCGCCAGGCCCGAGTCCTGGCCCGAGTCCTGGCCCGACGACGGCGGCGAAGAGGAATCCACGCCGCGCGCCGCGTCCGTCGCCCAAGGACGCGCCCAAGGCCTCAGACAGCAGCGGCATTACCAAGCGGAAGCAGTCCAAGAGCCGCAACGGTATGCGAACTGCAGCGAGGGCTTATCGTGGGACGATAAGAATATGGGACTTCTCATGCTGACTTGCTCTCCAGGCTGCATCACATGCAAGACGAAGCGGCTGAAATGCGACGAGACGAAGCCCACATGCCAGCAGTGTGCGAAACGCAGCGTCGCCTGTGGAGGCTACAAGAAGGACTTCAAATGGCGGCCCTTTGAGGAGACCATCTTCGCAGGGAAGCCAGGCCTGAAACCCAAAAAGGGTTGGTAGACTTGCGCCTCTGATATTCTACGTCTAATTGTTTCTCAGTGCCTGCACCGCCTCTGGCTGCGCCCACACCCATGGCCGACAGCCCGCTAGGGTCCGACGACTCGCAGCATGCTTTCATGAACAGCTCGCATCCTAACACGTACTGGCAACCTCCGCAGTCGTCAGCACCCGTGCTGCGGGGACCACCAGCTACATCGGCATATATGGAGCCATCGTATCCTCCGCGGGAAAACATGTATGCCTTGCCTCATACGTCGCCATACATGCTGGGCCCGCCCATCTCGCCCACAGACCGGTTTACCCCCAGTTCATTGGAAAGCGGGAGTAGCATGTTCGAGGCAGAAAGCGTCGACACAAGGGCGACCAGAATGACGGCCCCATCGAGCGTCTCGTCAGGCCAATCGCCACGGCTGGTCGACCTTCTTCTTCCAGGGACGGACATGAATGTGCCACCAGAAGAATACATGTCATTTCGTTCTCAGTACGAATCTTTCTATCAACCTACTGGATACACACCGCCCGCAGAGTCGATGGAAGAAGACGACGTGGAGGAGATTCCGCGCAATCTTAACTTCGACAGTGAATCTTGGGTCATGCGATTGCCTTCACCCACTCCGTCCAATTCTTCCAGCTCTTCGTCTGAATCTCTCCACTTTCCCCCTATGCAACAACCGCAGTTCTCCATGACATCGCCAGAGATGCTCACACGGCGATTCGATCGAGACACGTGCGGCGTCCTCTCCGTAAAAGATGGCCCTACGGAAAACCCGTGGCGCACCCTCGTCTGGCCTCTGGCGCGGGATTGCCCGGCGCTCTACCACGCCATCGCTTCCATGACATCGTTCCACCAGTCACGAGACTCGCCGTCAATGCGAATCCAAGGGATAGACCATATGCGCACCTCGGTTCATGCGCTAGCATCAAGCCTGGAAAATATGCGCGTGGATGCAGCCATTTCGACCACCCTGGTGCTTGCCTTCTCCGAATCCTGGGACCAGCACATTAGCACTGGTATAAATCACATCAAGGGCGCGAAGATATTGATCGACCGCGCTCTTGTGCGACACAACCAAGTGCCTGTGCTGGGGGAGGACTTCAATCGACTGAAATTTCTCTGCAACACTTGGATCTACATGGACGTCATCGCTCGCCTGACCTCCACTGATGAAGACGAGTCTAACGATTTTGATCTGGTCTCTGATAGCATCTACATGAATGGGGAATCGGATTCCCAGCTTGATCCACTGATGGGCTGTGCGACTTCTATGTTTCCAATCATTGGGCGCGTGGCGAATCTTGTCAGGAAGGTGCGACGAACGGATAGCAACAGCCCGACTATCATTTCACAAGCTATGTCACTCAAATCGCAACTGGAAGATTGGACTCCACCAGCTTTCATCGAGGACCCGGAGGACGAGACTACGAGCCCCCACGACTCTATGAAGACCGCTGCTGCCTACCAGTATGCGACGCTTCTCTATCTCCACCAAGCGGTTCCTGAAATACCATCATTACCATCTGCCGTCCTGGCTAAGAAAGTTTTATGTGAATTGGCGCTTGTCAAGCCCACGTCCCGTTCTACGATTGTGCACATCTACCCCCTGATGGCTGCGGGTTGCGAAGTTATGGATCAAGAAGACAGAGTCTGGGTGTGTGAACGCTGGGATCAGATGTCCGCGAGGATGAAGCTGGGCATTCTCGAGAAGTGTCTGGAGGTCACGAAAGAAGTCTGGGCGCGCCGCGACGCTTACGCCTCCGAACTCCTTCTGAGCGAGCACGAGCAGAATGAAAGCATGTCACCAGCTACATCGCCGCTCAAACGTGACTTTAAATCGATGTCTCGAGAGCTGGAGGATGAAGAGGCGTTTTCTTGGTTTGATGCTGCGCGGCCTAAACGCAGAGCCTTGAATGGGATTTCTTCGTTCGATGGCCCAAGAATGTTCCCGATTAAGCTAGAACGAGCGGACTCGAAGAGACGACCTGAGCCAGGCACTGAATCGATGGAAATTGAATTCACAGTGAAGGGTCGATTACACTGGCTTGGTGTTATGAAGGATTGGAAATGGGAAGGTCAGTAGCATGCGCCTTTTCTGAAAGATATATGCTAACCTACCATAGTTCTGCTCGGATGATCTTATCGCCGTTCTGTCCCCTTGCGTCCTGCTTTTCTCTGGCCATCCAACCGCACACGATTTCTTCATAGCATTTTTCATTTTCGCTTTGTTTCATGTCTCACAGTACACGACGTGCATTTTCTCTTCTTTCTTGGGTGTTACGATTCACACGACCACCATTTCATCACATTTATGATACACATTTCGCCGCGACACATTTCCACCATCGTCTTTAAGCATACACTACTGTGTTCCACTTCTTGTTAATTTTACATCATTCCATTTAGAGCGAAGAGTTGGTACATGTCAAATTGAGTCTTCTGGGTACTTGGGAAAGGAAAGGATTGAATGATAATAGGAGTTTATGGGAACAGGCACGACTTCGGTTAGGTTGGAAACGGCACGGCATGCTTTGGTTAAGGATGTGGGTCTGGGGCGTATGGCGAGTGTTATGACTATCTTGTCGGTTCGCCGCAGTCTCGAAATATCGATAATGTTCGGATTCAAGTTTACGGTTTAAAGGTGTAATTTGGGCGTCCAGTCACGAACGTGCCCGCACAGAACCACGTACATGGGCAACTCTGACTGGCAGTCACTGGGTTGTACCCGCTCTGTGCGTTGTGTGAGGATGTTAGCAGTTAGAAGAGACGTCCCCTCTTTTGAGGACACGTTGTGAGAGCTACGGTGGCGATGCGTAGGCTGCTGTCTTTGCTGTCAGAAGGACGCCACTTTGCGAGCTAGGGCCTAAAACTGCAGGCTGTTGTTCAGCTTTTGATATTTCGCTAGACAATTATCAATAGACGAAACACCGAAGTACCTTCATGCAATGGTCTCTGCCTCCACGATTCGAGCTATGGTTTCCTGATTCGCAACCTGCAATACACCTCGCCATCTACCTCATTTTTGCTAGCTCACAACGTTCAGATCAGATCACCCTCTAACCTAGGACATCCGACATGCAAATAAAGGTACTGCAGCATTGAATACTTTACCTGGTGCTTTGCACGAGCGTACAAGGCAGTGTTAAGGACCCAAAACTTGTGCCGAAGTGAATCATTTTGCAGTACAACAGAACACCGCAATCACACGACCCATTAAGAAAAGCAGGTCTAACTTCATGTCCAACTGCAATGCCTGACAGACCGGATAAGGCAGGTGGCTCTGGGGGGTACCTTTTATAAGCGCCCGCCAGTGTACGGCCTGCTGACCTCCCGTGCGCTTTCGAATTCTGGTTTCGATCTGCGTACGGCCAATGGTTGCCTAGTAGATGCTGCTCTGAGCTGCACTAAGTCTCGAGTACCGCTCCTCATCTCTCCAACTAGGTTGACGCTGCACTAAGCCTGGAGTCCGCATTTTGAACTTCGGATGGCACTTTGTGCTTTTTACCGGACTGCACAATGGCATTAGCTCCTATACACGAGGCCTCGAGTTGCGTACAATCTGTTCACTATTTGACTCGTTGATATGGACTAATTCTCGCGCCTCATTATACATCACTATTGTAGAACAGTGGCTTGTTGATTATGTAGGGACCTGTTGGAGAAGGGGCCGTGATCTTACCATCCTTCTATTGTGGCGAAGTGCTGGTCGGAGCTTGCTTGCAGATTGTTCATTTGTCGTTCGTCATGTGTGTAGAATGTTATCCTCGAGTTCAAGAAATCGTACAATTCTCGTTCCACTTTCTTTGCTTGTGACGCTTTGTGCCATATCATGCTTGAATTAATCGTGCATTGATTGCTCATGTCTCCCTATACATCTTGGATTGGCTGGAAAGGATAAATAACCTCATGGATAGATTCTACACCCATCGTTCGTATCTAGGTGCTGAGAGAATATCATGGGATAAATTCCGCGGGTGTAACAACTCGCCTGCTTCGGATCTATGCTGTGCACCCGTCCAGTTGCAACGCTAGTACAGATTTCTTGCCGGTGGGAATTCTACATGATTCGTGCCACTGTGGCGCTGTGATATGAGCTATTGGGTCATCGTGATGGGATAGAAGGTCTGAGGAATGAGTCAGAATTTTGTGTTGCAAGGTTTGAGACGAAGGTCAAGGTGGATTGTGAAGTCACGTCCGTTCCTGATCCTTCCTACGAGCCATTTTCTAGGATACCTGGAGGATTTCGTGAGAGGAAGACACGGTGCGAGACCCTTTTGAATCTCATAAAGATGTTTGTTGTCTCTTGTGAGACCCGGAAAAGAAAACTTGTCTATGTCGTTGGGATTACAAAACAGTTAGAAACAGGAGTCATTAACATAAATTCGATGTTTTACTCTTTAGGTCAGGGTGTTACAGTCTGATGGGCAAGTGATGATGTTTGGACATTGTTCAACGCACAATGAGGCTTCGCATCGTCACACTCTTGTGGGGGTTTTACATAGCGTACAATGCGTGTTTCCTTTGTATATTGTGTGGATATAACACATATTAACTATTCATATGGATCCGTATATAGATTCTTCAACGAGTTCTGCAATAGATCCCAACAGACCAAAGGGATCTACTAGACATTTTAAGGTACGAGCTGAAACTTCTCCAAACAACCAGCGTATCCGCAATGTGCCAACTCACCCAGATACAGTTCGCCTGCGGTCACACCCGCAAAGTCCTACACGAAGCCTGTATCTCCGCCAATCGCGTGACCGGACACATCCTAACCCGGGCGCCAGATTTTTGTCTCGACGGTCTCCATGTCGTTCGAACTGAGATTCGTGAAGAAGATTGCCGTATCGGCCGCCGAGGTTTCAAATGCCGGGAGTATCAGTTTGTAACTTTGTTAGAGCAACGCTCTCATGAGATGGCTGCCGAGCTTGCCAGGTTTGCTGAACGTGTCGAGGCTGTAGATACAGTTGTACAAAAAGGAGTGAGGCCGATGCTGGACATCGACCGGGCAATGAAAGAGGAAGTAGATATCACGTTCAGCATGGAGAAATACCGGCAGGCATGGGAGTCACTCCCCTTCTTTATCTCCCAGTACCCACATGCCTTGAAGCATGCTAGGAAGCAGCTCCAGGCCGCGTGCGTCCAGAACCTTAGCCATTTTGCTACAAAGTTGGAGGGTATGGATATGGCAAAAGTGGAGGATGAACTTTTCTTCGAAGAAGAGATCGACGAGAACTTGTGTGTGGTTGAAGCGGTCTTCCAGCCTATTCGGGATGAGCTTCACGGGTCTGTCATGTTCATTGAGGATATGGCTCTAGACGCTTGTTTGGATGGCGTGAACTGGACCCTCCCCGACGATCCTAGGGATCGCGCGGAGCATGAACAGATGCTGGAGTTGAGGAAGGTGAACCCGACTACGAAGTAGAGTAGTTGATCCATCTCTCTTCTGGCGATTCAAGTTTTCTTTATCCGTCTTTTTGTTACTGAGTGTGTAGGTACCTCTCTTTCTATATATGGAACGTAAGTGATGGACGGATTAGACTGTTTGTGGATCTGCAGGCGTTCAAAGCGCTTTGATGAAAGAAATAATGCTTTTGGTTCGACGTTAATATGCAGAGGTATCATCTCACATCTTTGACGTGTTTGTATTGAATGTTGAATGCGAGACAGATGAAATAAAAGGGTTGAGGGAGATTCTGATTAGCAGTGGACAATTGATGGGGACGAAGATGAGAACAATATGGGGAAAGAGTATGGTTTGTGAAAGACGCTATGCTTTCAACGCTAACCTTCTCAGGTAAGCCGATGACCGCATCAAGTCATCCATGGTACGGATCGCGTCTCCTCCAACAACCTCAAATGCCTTCCGCTATTACTAACCATCATTCGCCTTCGGGAATTTCTCATTCTCATTGTCAATATGCCTCCATGGTCGCTCATCTCGCCCGCCTCAAGAGGCATTGGCTTCGCTCTGGCAAGAAGAGTCCTGCAAACAACGATTGCGCCCGTCGTCGTAACAGCGCGTAAAGACCTCGCAAAAGTAAAGAAGGAGCTTCTGGAAGGGTTGGATGTTGATGACGGAAGGCTGACCATTTTGGAGATTGATGTTTTGGGTGTGTCACTGCATCCTGAAGACGTCGTGTACAAACAATATCAGCTGGCTAAACCTTGTAGACGAATCCAGCATCAAAGCTGCAGCTGCCGCCTGCAAAGACAAGTTCCCATCCAACTTCCATCAGCTCCAGCTCGCATTCATCGTGCCAGGACTGCTGTTTCCAGAGAAATCGCCTGCGCAAATAGATGCTGAAGATGCATTGATGACGTTTCGGACAAACACGATTGGACCTATGCTCATGCTTAAGCATTTCTCGCCTTTCTTGCCTAAGAAGAATGCTGCTCTTGGTGGAGATAGTAATGAATTTGAAGGTCTCCCTCCAATTTCGACAACAGCCGTGATGTCTGCACGCGTAGGTAGTATAACGGACAATAGGCTAGGTGGCTGGTACAGTTACCGGGCTTCGAAAGCTGCAGTCAACCAAGTTGTGAAGACGTTTGACAATCACCTCCGAGAAACTTCCGGAGACAAGGCCATGGCCGTTTCGCTTCATCCTGGAACTGTGAAGACCGATTTCAGTAAAGAGTTCTGGGGAGGCGTAAAGAAAGGGAAGTTGTTCGATCGCGGTTTCGTTGCTGAGAGGTTGGTCGATGTGGTCAAGAGCATGGAAGCTGATGGGAGGGGCAAGTGCTGGGATTGGGATGGAAAGGAGGTACCGCCTTGATCGTTGCAGCCCCTCACGAGAAATCATTCGAGATTAGCTATATGTTGTTGCATCACGCTTCATCTCCATCTGCTTGCTCATTCAGCGAAAGTTCCTGGAGGTAGGAAGATCGAGGTACAGTTGCCCTACAAGACCAGCGAAATAAGGTGCTGACGTCTATCTATAGCTCAACGACGCATCAAGTCCGATCGCGCGTGGCGTCACAAAACCATGAAAACTGTTAAATATATTCGATTTACAAGTTATTTTCTAATAACGGGGTACTTGGGGGTGACTGATATCAGTCCTTCGACAGTCAGCTCAAGAAAGCCATGTGAATTTGAATAGCCTGTGACCTTCGTCTTTGTTTATTTCTATTACTTCTGCGTGCGCCATCTCGGTGTCGAGCCCTCGCTGCTGTGCTCAAGTCTGACTCAAACGATTTTGTCGCATGTTAGATTTTTGATACAAGTATCGAAGTGCGCTCTTGAGACCTTTATGTTTGATAGCCGCGGCGCCTTCCTAAGATGTCACTGCTTGAGATTATGGAATCCTAAGCTACGGTGATGGCGATGTTGATAATACGTTTCCGGCGTTAACCTACACCCGTATTAGCGCGAGATTAGCCCTCATCGTACGATTTCGCACCTACATCCTCTGACAACCATCAGCGTGCCGCACCACTCACTGCGAACGGAACGCGAAGTTGTGCCTATAGCAACCCCTTCCCGCATGTTCCGATGTTCGATAGTTTTCTTGGCCTCTCTAGCTATAGCTGACACTGAGGGGGGATCGGCCTTGTTTAGGTAGGTAAGAACTTATCATCCTTGGCTCTTCCTTCGGGGCTTTCTGAGCAGCGCCCTCCCTCATAGCCTCCCTCTCGTGAGCATTTCTCTTCTAGTCAGAACCCTTGCGAGCATGCGAAACAAATATTTCCCGTGCCCTAGAATACACATCTAGGCATACCTGAGAACGTTCCTCAGCTTGCTACTGCGCGTTCCCATTGTTCATCGATGGTTTGCGCAACTTTGTGGATAGCCGCATGCCCTCTCGTGCGACTACTCCGTGAAATGATTTCTCATCTCCTCCTATAATTGGGTTAACCTGCACCTTTCACACGTTCGTGGGACTTTTCTGTCGGACTTCGTCAAAATTCTGAGACACGGAGAGATTGACCTGCTTACCCCGGCCTCGCTACGCACCGCGCCACACCCCCGGCATTGGCACTCGCTCTTCTACAACTCCTACTTACGGCATAACACATAAACTGTGACGGTGAAAGCCTAGATGTTGGCACCGGTGATTGGGGCCTAGGAAAAGGGTATACGCCGCAATCTTGACCCGCGACCTTCCTCCAAACTTATAGACCGCGGTGTCTGTCAATGCCTTTACCCTTGCTCTGGTTCCACAACTTCACTCCCTTCCATGTAGGTCAGTTTTGCGGCCGCTTTGCACACCTAAGTGCTCGCCATAATGTTTTCTATTCTTTTATTTTCGTTGTTGTCAATCGTTTCCCTTTCTGTCCAGCAAAAAGACCCCTTGAAAGACTTTTGTCGTCTTTTTGGACATCAAACAACAGTATGTACATATATATGTGAATGATCATACAGTTCTAACCATTTTCAAGGTTGTAGATCGCAATCTTTATGTCGATGGAGGCCTCGTCAACTGGTCTCCTATTTCATCGAGCTCTCTCAACTACTCTAGTACGGACCCCACCGATTCAAGCAATGTCGTTTCCATCGCTCTGCCATTTACTAACACTATCATAAAGGCACTTGGCTCAAAGGAGGAAACCTAGATGTGAACAATGAGGGCTTTCCCCAACAAGCCGTACTTGCGAAGAACGAATCCACTCCATCCGTCCACGGCGGGATACTCTGGTCAGATGAAGCGAACAAGATGGTATACCAGTACGGTGGCGAGTACGGAAACCACAACCCAGATGAGTTTAGACTCTGGTACTACGACATTGCATACAATACCTGGAACGTCTCGAACGCAAGCACAACTGGTATCAATCGAGCGTCATGGGGTACGTGTATTTCTCAAGTCGCATCCAACAAACGGCTAACAGTTGCAGGCGCCGGTGCGACCGTACAGGATAAAGCAAGAGGCTACTATTATGGTGGATGGCTAACCGAAGACTCTGTGCCGGGTTATGATGGGAAAACTGCTCTCAGCAACATGATTGTCTATGATATGCTAGGGATGTCATTTCGAAATCAATCAGGTCCAGATGCCATTGCACGCGCTGAAGGAGCAATGACATACATACCTGCGGGTGACGCTGGACTACTCATATATTTCGGAGGCGTGCAATTCCCTGATGGCAAACTCGAAGGAGTGAGTTCTCTACTGTAAATGATTTGATCCTGCGCTAACGATTCCAGATGGATATGAGTGTATGTCTTTAATCGAATGACAAAGTTGACCCTGCTAATCTTGATATAGGAAATAAAAGTATATGATGTTGGAAATGACAAATGGTACTTAGAGACCGCAACAGGTGACGTACCAGAGCAGCGACGGAGGTTCTGCGCTGGAGCAACCTGGTCGGAAGATCGATCATCATACAACATGTTAGCCCTACACATCATATCTCATATTTTCTAAGCTAACATACCTCGTAGTTACCTTTACGGCGGTGCTTCGATCGACAAAGGAGTAGGGTTCGGAGACGTCTATGTTCTAAGTCTCCCGTCCTTCAAATGGATTAAGGTATGCCATTGTCAACCCCAATCACTTCGGCAACTATTCTACCTTGAGATTATCACATCTAACCCTTAACAGTTTTGGCCTAGAGACGAAGACAACATCGGCGCCGTTTTTCCTCACCACTCCCTTTCCTGCGACGTAATCGGCGGTTCCCAAATGATCATAATGGGTGGCCATTTCACCAACTCATCCGATTGCGACGTTCCTGCTATTTACGGTCAACACGGGCTTAATCTCGGCGCGCTCAAAGCAGGAGAAGCTAAATGGGCCAGCTTCAATCCTAATCTGACCACATATAAGGTCCCGGCTGACATCGTTAAAGTGGTCGGTGGTAGCGCAGATGGTGGCGCTAAGCTATTGGCTCCTAACGGTGGATTTAAGAACAGAGATCTGAATGTCCAATTTTCGCGGGCGTATACTCCGACCGTGAGGACAGCGACGAGGTTCATCCCAAGTGCAATCGAGCAAACCGTCACACCAACGCCCTCCCCAGCGCCAAAAGAATGGAACAAAACGCCGATAATCGCAGGTACTGTTGGTGGCATAGTCGGCATCCTGATCCTTATCGCCGTGATCTGGGGATGCATAATTATGCGGCGCAAAAAGGCCGCCGCAGCTCGCGGTCCCATCTCAGAAAAGGATTCGCAGACGGGCATCAACCACATTTCGAGAAATGTGTCTACACGAACTCACCGGGCGGAGTTCGACCCAAACATCCCAACAGAAGAGACATGGCCACAGTACGGCGGACAAGGCACCATGGGCCAGTACCCGGGAGCTCTGCCGTCCGGGCATATGGCGAGAACTCTAACACAGCATAGCCAGCAATCCTCAGCAACAGCATTTTCCCGCTCAATTTCAGAACCCGGCACTGGATACCATCCAAATACACCACACACACCACACACACCGCATAGCGCATATACACCACAAACACCATATACACCGCATACGCCACATCCCCACGACCCCAACTTTCCACATCTCGCTTTCGACCCGAACCAACCCTACATCCCAAACCCCAATTACAACCCCGGGCCCTCGATACCTCTACCCCTCCCTGTACTCTACGAAATGCCCGCCGCTTCTACGGTGCACGAGATGCCTGTTTCCCGATCACCCCCAAGTTTCTCGAAACCCTTCCACGCACAGCCCGAGAAGTTCGGCCGGAAATTCGAGAATTTGGCCAGTCCAGGCAGAGAAATGGAGAACCCACTGAGTATGAATCCAACAAGGCCACAGAGAAGCCAGACTGTGGTTAGAGATGATAGAGAGGGCGGGTACAGACCACCGAGAGACGATAGAGAAGGTGGATATAGAGAAGTGCGGCCGGGGCCGCGGAGAAGTCATACGGCGCCGGGGCCAAGGTTAGGGAGTGGAAGGTATGAGCCTGAGCCGTTGAAGACGATGAAGGGGAGTGGGAGTATGCGGAAGGAGTGATCGTGTGGCTAGTTCAATGGATTGAGCACTTCTAGAGTTTGTATTATTAGGGATGTGTAGGTTTGTACGCTGGGTTGGGGCGAGGAAGAGGCGGCGGTTTACGCTTCGGCGGATGTTTTGCCTGAGTGATTGATGTGCATGTAACATATTATTGAGATACCCTCGCACACTGTTTCATAGCGTAGTTTTAGTTTGGACGAATTTTACACATGAGCATACACAGCAGCGAATGAAAACAAAATCGTTTGACTCTTATCACCAAGACTCCTTGCTGTACACGGACTAAAGGGATGTTCTTTTCAACTTGACTCTGCCACAACTTCTTGATTACCAGTCGCCAGTCGCCTCCAGAAAGCTCGTTCATGATCCGTGTTCAAGTCTTCTTAGCCTTCTTCTTGGGCGGCGCATCAATCTCAAGACCCAGCTTCTGGGCCAGATCCTCGAAGTTGACTGTCTCAATCCCCAATTCCTTAATCTTGGCTAACTTGTCCGGGCCAGGTTTTGCGCCGAGTACGACAAGCTCAACTGACTTGTTCAACGACTTCGCAAAGGTGGCTCCTTCGGCTTCAAGCAACTTCTGCGCCGCAGGCCTCGTCATGCCTTCGATGTTCCCAGTGATGATCAATGTCTTTCCGCTGACGCTGTCAGGCGCATCTCCAACCTCGACACTAGGCGCTTTCTTCGGCTCCTTAACCTCCACACCTAGCTTCTCAGCTACATCGGCCCAGGGAATGGTCTCAACACCCATGTCTTCAACCTTTTGCAGCTTGTCGGGACCGGGGTCGGAACCGATGATGACTAACTCGACGCTTTTGTTGAGAGATTTAGCGATGGTGGCACCGGCGGCTTCGAGGAGGGCACCTGCAGATTTACGGTCGTGGCCTGGGATAGTACCGGTGATGATTACGGTCTTGCCGTCAAGATCTCCACTGCTTGATGATGCGGACGGTTTTGCAGCGGCTTTCTTGGGCGCGGGATCAGCTTTAGCCTTGGTGTTGGCTTTTACTTTCGGCGCGGCCTTTGCCTTTGCTTTTGCCTTGGGCTTTGGCTTCTGGAGAATATGAATATGTAAATTCAACAGAGGTTTTGCGGATGCGTGTCAAGATGCGCAAGTCACGTGTAGCAGAATGAACATACCTCTTCTTCTTCCTCCTCCTCCTCCTCCTCTTCCTCGTCGTCGTCTTCCTCATCATCGGCAGCAGCTGGTGCCGCACTGCCATCCGCCTTGATCTCCTCAATTACATCATCCCAATCCTTGGTCTCAATGCCTAATTGTTCAATCTTTTCGAGTTTCTTGGGCCCTGCATCTGCACCGAGAACAACGAGCTGCACTTTCTTGTTTAGACTCTTTTCAATGACAGCGCCGGCATTGACAAGGATTTCTTCAGCGGCCTTGCGGCTGTAACCATCGATTTCGCCAGTTACGATGACGGATTTGCCCTTCAGCGCATTGGGCTTGACGGCAATTGTGGGGGCCGCGGATTTCTTAGGTGGCATTGCTGCGGGTTGGATAGGATGGAAGGCTCAAAAGACGAAGAGCGAAATATAGACAGCAAGCGAGAGCGCGACTGACTGTACTTGGAGCGAAGTGGAAGTGGGACGAAAGTAAAGAATCAAGAAGGGGCGGCGTTTGGGGTTTTAAACACGAACATGGCTCCTGCGCCAACGTCATGTCTGTCAGACGGTTATTGATTGTTTGGCAGCTCCAAGCCCACATCACCAGGCAACGACCGCGCTAGCACATGATTTCGCGACAAACTTCTGAGGCGTGTGAATTTGGAAAGAATTGAATGGAGGATGCCTGAAAAGCGCAAGGCGCCAACGGAGCTGTGGTGGCGAGTCCATGTTGTGTTGTTGCAAACTGGCAGCTTACGCCCGTCTCCTCGCCACGTCGCTGCGTCTCTGCGTCTGCTGCTTATGCTCTTTAGGCAGACAGGAGGGGGATACTCGCAGACGAAATGCAATTCAATTGGCCATTTTCTGTCGGCATAGGCGCAGCTGCCAAAAATTGAACCCGAAACAATGCGGAGGAGATAACCTTTGCGAGGGTTACTATTTTGTACAGTCGGCCAATGAGACTCCGTTTCCCGCCGCGGTAGTAACCTGCTGGTAGCCCCAGCTTTCGCCCTAAACACTATCACCATCTAGTGCCTTCATTGGGCGTCCTCGCCGCTGTCAGCACTTGATATATCGACCTTCTGATCATTATGGACGGCACATCCACTTCCTTCTGCGACGCATCGCACCCTCACCTCCTACCTTGACCCCGACACTCGTCGCATCACCATGCCCGTAGACCCATCCTACCTCGAATCCTGCCTCGAGGCCTTCGCACCCCTCACGTGGGCCACCCCCTACCTTACCTCCTCAGACTGGGAAATACACGAACGAGACCGCGGCAGCAGCTCTGTCGAGGATGGGATGGATCGCCATTGTCGCCTCACCCTTCAGTGCGAAGACGGCATTTCCCACTGGCTCGAACTTGTGCAGAAACCAGCTGCTGGCACCGCGAACGTTCTCAAAACCGTTACATTATTCAAATACGGTGAAGCCTTAAATGGATTCCCAGGCATACTCCACGGCGGCGCAATAGCGACGCTTGTGGACGAAGCACTCGGCTTCGCCATGGTGGCTAGCGAGACCGCATTATACGGCGGATTTGGGACGCTGCCAGATGGTTGGAAGACGATGCTGGCAGAGGGGAAGCTGAGGACTGAGGTCTTGAAAGGTAATATGGTTACTGCGAAGCTGGAGATCAAGTTTTTGAGGGCCGTGCCTTGTCCGGGGTTGGTGGGGATAGAGGTTGATATTCTGGAGTGCAAAGGACACATGATGAAGGTTAGGGGCGTAATGAAGGACGGGAATGGAGCGCCGTTGGTGCAGGCGGATGGTCTGTGGGTCAGAATTGGTGGGACGAGGTTGTAGGTATATGTTGGTGACGCCAGCGCGCTGGTACGTCACAATTAAGCTATTAGGGTAAGCGTGCATGCGCAGAACAACATCCTGCCACAAGACTTTCATAACCGATATATATCGTTCCTTCCCAAGGTAGATGGCCTCCATCAGCCTCGCTTATGTCATCACACTTCAGCTCAATTCTTTCCTTATATCCCTCCTCTCTTCTTGTCAACCCTTTGCACCTCTGCACACTCTCTAGGTTGAATTGCAACATTCTGTTTCCTTCTCCTCACCAAGTCGGAGACTCTTGAGTCTCATGGAGGTTGAATCTCCCTTAGTGTTTTGCCTTATATCACACAGCTAGGGTCATACTATCCTATGGCCTCTTAGTACGCTCAGTCTTTCTCATTGCTCTACAGGGACTGTGTCTTCATGCACTAGTCAATTCAATGCTTTTCTTCCCAGAACGGTTATACTGAAGGGTTCGATCTGATGTAGACTTTCGATCTTCGTCCAGAAAGCGGCGGTTATGGGCAGCACTCAAATCGACCACTCATAGTAAACAACTTCAAAAAATTTGCACATCACTGAATGACACGAAATCAACAGTGATGATTGCTATGATGTATCAAAGGTCCGCCTTGCTAGGTTAGAGCAGTTGTTTCAACAGACTAATGAGTTTCTAGGATTCAACAACCACGAATAAGCCTTGACACAAAAATTCTCAATGGCTTGGGGCCTCCTAATAGCACCACGATCTTTCAGTCAACCGAAGCGGGGGTTGAAAAGTCATCGGGTTGAGGAAAAGGGCCGGATGGCCCTTTGTGTCCGTCAGATCCTTCACCATTGAGGGGCTTTTCAACGACAATGGATGATGTTATAAAGCAGATCCTCAAATAGTCAATTGACGTTGCTTTCGTGCAAATGATAGATAGTGGGATAATTCCTACAGTATTAGCACACGCCATCGACCGAGTAACTTATTTTGAATTATCCTCTTCTGGGAAATATTCCACTGATGGCTATACCATGGATGGTATGAAGCCCCGCCAACGCCAACGCAACTCAACTAATAGCAAAGCCCCTTTTGTCAAAGGGAATGCCAATTTTTACCCCACTACCTCAACATCCTTGCGGTCATGTATCTACCACCAGACTTCAAGGTATAACGTCACCTTTGGGTGCATATGGAACTCCGGATGCCGGGACTAACCCCTAGAACAGCAAATTTGATACCGATGCCATCGACACCCCACCCGTGTACCTGATCGAGGAAGAGGACTCCAATATTGAATAGGAGTTCTTCGACGCAAATGCACATCTACACACCGTTGTTTCTTCTGAACGAGTCTAGATATCCCGGAATACAACAGACCCTTTCCTTGATGCAGCCACCATGCTATACCGCGCACAGGGACGGGTCTATATGGGCGAGTATGCATCAGGAGAATCTTATTGTGCGACGTGCTTTTTGCTGGAGGAGCGCTACATTAGAGTGGATGGTTTAGGGACTGAAAATTACTTTCCTCCGATGCCATCGAGCTTTAAGATGCTTCGTGAAGGTGAGTATTTTGAGAGTACGTTTTACGACGTGTCGAATTGAGAGTCCTTCCACCTGTGTGCTTCGTAGGCCGGCTAGTCACTAGGAGGATTTAACATGGCAGTTTTGAGTATGTTGTATTCCAAAAGTGACCTTATACGTGTTGAAACAAAAGCATCTGCCCATATGGCGACATGACATCTAGGTAAGACCTGCTCACAATGCTGGTCGACAAGTAGTAAGTCACACAGCTTGGCAGCCTTGTCCGATGCTCGCGCCCCGCTCTGAACATTTCATTCTCCTTGGTGGCACGACATCTTCTCGGGCTCTTCTTCCTGCCATACGTGACGTTCAAAAACGAAAAGCATAGGTTTTGCATCCTAGTTATGCGTCGCATTGGATGTCCTTGGAAGAAACGATTGATCACCAAACGCGTCAAATCGTTCACCATGCTTTTCCACCCGAAGGTATGTCAATAATTCCATCCTTAATTTCATGTTACACCGACCATTATTAACTCTCCTGCAATATGCCCGAAGCCGGCGATTGTTTACGCGAATCACTCAGAGTTGTGTTGATCCTGTTACGGTTAGGCCTGACCGTCGATGACTTATACATTACATTGAAATTTCATTCCTGCGTTCGACGTCTGCCTGTGGGTGATACAGCATCCAAGGACGCTCTGTGGGCTATCATGGTCTGGATCGTAGATTGCGTCCGTCGCCATCATTGCTATTGTTCCAGCAAGGCTGCGAGCCTGTTTCCGGAAAGAGTGCTTGAGTTGACGAGTGATCGATTCTTTCTAGCAGATCATCTGAACACACGAGGTACCTACGCATGCCTCAGCCATTGTTGGGGCCCAAATAGTCCAGCCTCCAAGCTCACGAAGTCCACATTAGGAGCTGTCAAGAACGGAACAGTAACCTCGAAACTGCCACGGACATTCATGGAAGCTGTTCAGTTATTCTTGCGGCTGAATGTCAAATACATTCAAATTGACGCTTTCTGTATGTGCTCACTCCCCTTTAAATCAAATTGGCAGCTGATACTCTCCTCGCTATCTTATAGGGCTATGAAGATGACTGGAAGGAAGCTGTGGCTACAATGGCTAGTATCTACGAGAATTTTGACCATTAGGGCAACTCGATCAAATGACAGTAAGGGTGGGTTGTTTTATAAAATTGAAGGTCTCGCAAAGGCCAAGATTGCCACGAAGCTTGAAACTCCAATCCTGCACATATGTGAAGAGCGCAGATCTGGTTATCCAACACCACTCTTAGCCACAAGAGGTGCTTCCAAGAGTGGTGGAGTGTGCCACTCAATCTAATGCTAACAAGATGATAGTGCCTACCGATTTTACTTTTCAAACTGCGTGTACAGTTACCTACGCATAATTTTTATCTCAAGTATGATTAACAGCTTATTGGCGCTCCCCAATATATCCGCTCTCACCCCAAATCCGTACTAGTGAACTCTGACATTTGCTTACATTAGCTTAGTATTGTATAAGCGTCTTCTGCCTTCCTACGTGCACAGTAGATAGTAGGTACGGCTCCCTATAGATTTTATAGCTCAGTACAATCCTCCTTATAGTTGCTGTAGCTATTTGAGTAAGCCTTTAAATCTCCCTGTGGGGCATACCTTGGGCTAATTTAATGCTGAGATCCTGCAATTGATCTAGATCTAATTTGCCGCCTATCTCGATGCAAATAGAGTAAATTAAAATGACAAGGAAGCAAGGAAATTAAGCTTTTGAGTGTGATTTGAGATGTGTGGGCGCTAAGTACGCATTTGACATGACATGGCTACCAAAAAAAGGTGAAAGCGGATATATTGGGGAGCATTGTACCCAAACCACAGTTCCAACGACAGCTCGCAACGAGCTTCAAAACCACGATCCGTGAAGAGCGCAACTAGGACTTTCCAAGATTCAGCGATCCCATTTCCCGAATTTGGGAACTGGCTAATATGTTTGGTTCTTCTAAGAATGGAAGTTTTCTCCTTGAATCACTCATTTCATAGACTACCAGATCGTATAGGAATACCAACCAATACATAAATCAGAGACTGGAGACATCAATGAGGCCTAGACCACTAACAGCTATAAGCACAGAGTCGCATACGGTCATTCAATTCCACTCCGCAAATACCCAATTTATACCGCTGTTACCGCCCGGCAAAGAATTGTGGTGCACTATTCTCGCGCCGCAACCTAACATTCAGCAAGGATCGTTTGCCTACGATCACGGCTATAGTGGAGTGCATAATGCGTACTCGCAGAGACTACATTTGCATTGCAGCTATGTGGAAAGGCTCCTACTGCGCGATTTGGCTTGGTACGCTCTTGGCAACGCCTAAAATCTCAACGCCGACATGATCTTGAATGTTCTTGCCGGCAGGTGTTGAATTTTGTGGTGTCACAATCATTCCTGTCGCTGGGCTGATAGTTGCGGTGTATACCCACGTGGGGCCTTTTTATATGGGGGATGTCATTGACTATAGTATTGCTTTGAAAGACCCCAGTGGCACAGCCTCGCTGCATCGTGCTGGGATCCTACCTGATATCTCCAGCGGTTATAAAGATCTTGGCCTCCCGGTTTGTGCCTTTACTATTGATTTGACATTACAACAGGTCTCAAGCCCACTAAAAAAAATTCTTTGCATTTCCTACTTCTGCAGCATGTCCTAAATGCCAAGTCGTGGCTCGCGCTGGCGCTACGGCAGATGTTGGAAACGGAATTCGAGCGGATAAGAACGTGTGAGATGTGACTTGACCCTGACGAGAGTCACCGGGCAGAGAATTTCGAGCGAGCACTTTGTCGCGACTTCATTGCTTTACTGCCAGTACGAGAGCTCAGAATCGTTTGATAATCAAAAGCTATCTTGAGAGCCAAATTGCATGTGAGGATGCAAGAAACAACGTGAGCGATCTGGCTCAAAGTGCAGGAACGAAGATGTCGCCCAGCAGTAATTTGATTGTCATTGACAGCACCACCAGATCTGTAAAGATGGCGATGCGTAAAAATGCAGTCAGCAATATAGATTGCGGCCCCACAGCCACACCCAACTGCAGCACAGCACAGCCTCAACCTTTCTGCTATGAAAAGGCTATCAGCGCATATCAAGATACTGATTGAGGAGCATCAGCTTGTGTTTAACGATGTTACAAACCACAAAACGAAAGCGTGTCTCTCACGATCAAGGCCGAAAAGTGCGACCCATTCAACTCCTATCACCGCCCTCCGATACAAGTGACGAGATCTATTCAACTCCAGTTCTCAGCAAAACAGTTTATCAAGCTACAAATTTGGACCTAAGCAACAAAGAGATTCGTCTAGTAGAACTTGTCAAGAATCCTGACACTCATATTATACGTCTCAAGTTCCACAGAAAGAGCCTTCAAGATAAATTCGAGTACACAGCTCTATCGTATATGTGGGGAGAAGCCAGACCAACCCGAGAAATATTCGTCAATAATGAAGTTTTCGAGGTCCGGGAGAATCTTTGGCAATTCCTGTATCAGGCTCGCAAACGCGACTGGCATAAGCTCTTCTGGATTGATGCAATCTGCATCGATCAAGAAGATACAAAAGAGCGGAACCACCAAGTTGCTCTTATGCGGTCTATTTATTCACAAGCTGCCCAAGTTGCCGTGTGGCTAGGCTCCGCTGCCCACGGAAGCGACTTAGCCATTGATCGACTCAATGAATGCTTTTCTCGACCTGGAAGACCAACGAACGAAATCCTTCCCTGGACAAAGGAAGAAGCGGAAGCTATACTAGAGCTTTGCCAGAGACAATATTGGCGGCGTATTTGGATAGTACAGGAAGTGGTTCTTGGGAAGAAAGCTATCTTCTATTGCGGAGCGAAGACTCTCCAAGGAACGAAATTTTCCACAGTATTCGAAGAGTTAGAGCGCTGGGGTACGGATCAAAAATCCAGTACTTTCTTTCACAGACTTGTTCACCAAAGCGATGCATCGTCCATCATTCGACAGCGAACAAGCTGGCACTTGGACCCAAAGCTGAAAGGGTTCGATGTGATCGAACTACTCCGTGCACACAAGTACAAGGAGTGCACTGATCCTAGGGACAGAATATATGGGCTGCTGTCTCTGGCCAA
The DNA here is from genome assembly GCA_014905255.1 of Herpotrichia juniperi. Classification (NCBI taxonomy): domain Eukaryota; kingdom Fungi; phylum Ascomycota; class Dothideomycetes; order Pleosporales; family Melanommataceae; genus Herpotrichia; species Herpotrichia juniperi. Next base: position 1,406,442 of record BLYF01000046.1, on the reverse strand, counting down.
AGAGACGCAGATCAAACTCCTCGATATCACGGCCGACTACTCGAATTCCACTTCGGACATCTACCGGCAGATACTGAATGCATACTGCGATGTCTACAGGCCGGACCGGGTTGAAGTCGAGAGCCTTGCGAACTCACTATACGACATCTTTCAGTTCAGCCCAAGCGACAATTGGGTGCACACCTTCCTGAAGGAACTTTCTGGTCGCGTACGAACCGAGATAGAAGAGGATTGGGAAGTCTTCACAGGAACTGACTGTGAAAAGAATTGCATAAGTCGGGTATTACTGGAAAGGGACGCTCATGACATGCGACAATGGTGAGAGGCGTTAAGACAACAATTTGAGATCTAGTGATAATGCTGGTATGCCTCTTCATCGGCCTTGTTGGTCTCATTGATGCGCAGGGCGCTATCACATACTGGCCGTATTCACCAGTATGAAACAGCCCTCCCCTTCCCCAGATATGCAACATCATGCAAGGATCCGCTTCTCATCCACTCCTCATCTTATCTTTAAACCTCCTAAAATGCCCTCTTTCAATCGATTTGTCTTCAACTTCTCTACCTTGACCTGGGACCCGATCAAAGTATCCTCACCCAAAGCGTTACTCTTCATACAAGCGAACTCTCACTTATCTTATCGCACCCTGTTCAGAATTTTCTCAACCCACGAAAGGTTACCCCACTCAATGGAATACAGCCCCGCATCATTCTCTGTGAAGGTTTTGAGAGAAATGAGATCACGCTTGTTCCATTGCTACGAGCTGAGCTGGTAGTTCTATATACATGATAAAAAGCAACTTCATGAGGTCATAGATACTTGTAGCGAAACACTGAACCGCCACATTCTCAGAAAAAACACCATAGCAGCCCTAACAGAAGAGAACATCCTCTTCACTAAACGCGTCATCTTCGCTACTGAGCTTCAAAAACTCACTGCTTTTAGAAATCTCTTCAAGGCCGGCTCGGCAAGTCTCAAAATCTAACTGCCAATGTCGCAGCTTCACCGCTGTATGCTGTAATCGCTGCTTGAGGTAATATCGAAGACGATGGAAACGAGGCAGACGAAGCTGCAGTGAAGACCGCGAAGTTGCTTCTCTAGAATGGCGAGATCTAGAACGATCTCAAAACGAAGGATGAGTCGCTGGGTACATTGTGGTAACCCTTGAACATAAACGCGTTTTTTCACAATATTATGGTGAAGGTCGGTGTCGGGGACGAATGATTATTTGCTAAAATGGAGGCACTTGGTCAGCGGCAAAGAAGATGAGGAGGTCGAGCTAATTTTAAGGAGAGCAAGTCAGCTTTGAATCAGAAGAGGACTTACATACAAGACAGCCTTCCTCCACATATAAAACCACCAATGGTGAGATCAACGGCGAGATTAATGGCAACACCAACGGCAACGCCAATGGAAACACAAGCCCAATCTAAGAGACGATCGCTGATGAATTGCTCGACAATGTCTCCTGAAGTTGCAACCCCGCTACAAGCTCGACATCCTCAACTCAAGTGACAATGTGGTGAAAATGGACTAGGAAACTCAGATCATGCAATGTCACGCCACAACTCTTGTTGCCAAACCAGGCCTCCATGCAATGAACGCTAGGCACGGAACAGACATCATTGATATCACCATCCAAACCATAACCTATCTCACCATCACATCGTCGAAGCGCATCCAAAAGTGCATCGGCGTCTGAGAAGTAGGGGTGGTACAACAAGACTAACGCGACAATCCACGAGGACCTCTGACGAGATAATGGTACCGAAGTTGGTGGGGCAGAGTGTTGTGCTGAAATCAATCTACTATGATACTTTCCCTATGTGGCGCTTTAGGATTGCTTCACAAAGTACGTAGTGCAGCTTCTCGACGGTAATGGTGAGAGCTGATCGACATATTTGCTATTATGTCTACACTAAGGTAAGATTTTAAGGGCATTGTGCATCAATGGTAGACTCAGCTGACAGTTTTGTGCAAGTTGCTAAGATGTATTTTGATGAAGGTGGCTTCGACATCAAACAGGAGGGGAGCGAAGTGAACATTGGACTACATAGTAGCGATCAGTAGAAGGGTACTTGGAGATCGCAATAAACCATTGATATCTATCGATCGCCAGTGAAAAAATATATCAAGTAAAACTTCCCGTAGCTCTCTCCATATCTGGACCTAAGGTAATGTCTTCTGCCACCAAGGTGTGTTCCAATATCGTCTCCGTAAGCTCAGCAGTCGAACGAAAGTTAATAGCCTCGAATATATTTTTCCCTAATTGGATGTATGTGTGCCGTTAGAGACTGTTCAGAGTACGTAAAGCCTGTTGCGAACATATGAGGTCTTGAGATAATGTTTTGCAGCCTAATTATCAAAACTGCGTCACTCCTCTCGCATTCGCATTCGATTCCTCTGACAAACGATAGCAAGGTTTTCAAAATCGTCGTCTAGTTCAGGATCATTTCCATCCCAGTAAAGCAGCATCTCTTCTTAAAACTCAGTGACATCTGCGTTCTCGTTCACAGAGTAGGCACCGAGTCCAGTTCGTCTATTCAGATCAACCTGGATATGCCCGCAAATGACGTCACTCTGTACGGCGAGGTCAAGTTCGACAGCTCGACGTCTTCCTCCATTCCCCGTGTCATAGATACCTTCGTAGAAATTCCCCGGCTCAAGGTTCATTCTCTGCACAACTCGTCGATGAATTTTTTTTTTTTGAGAGGATGTGCTTTGCATATAGAAGAGCCTTTGCTAATAGATATGAATTCTTTCGAAAGGTGAACAATGGTTTTTGTTGAGAATTTTGGGAAGGTTAGCATCCACCATACCACCAGAACCAGACATGAATTCTTCTCCAAACAATATGTTCGTAAGTTCCACCTGCCCCTTTGATTTTCTATCCCGTAGATCACAACCTTCAGATCATTGTCCAATATCACACCTTTGTCGTCATCCATAGTGCTTAAGAATTGATATAGTCCTTGATAATTGTCGCGAAGCTCTAGGAATGCCTTCTATCCAGCAAAATGATATCGTAGATTTGATCAGCGATTTCCTCAAGGGTCCTTCACCGTCAACCATTTTCTCCTTCCATTCGGTGCATGTCGTTCTCTGCGAGCGTTGCTATTGGTTCATTTTCAAGCCAGAGAAGAGCGCTTCGCTAATCACGTTACGTCACGCTTGCACTCCCAAGGCATGCTCTAATATCTACGTGCACGTGCTCCGTCAGAAAATGGATTAGAAATGTTTCGGCGTGACAACATCCCTCTAGTATTCTAGGCGAAATTTCTATAGCTATAGACGGCAAGTTGAAAGTATTGAATTGCGACTTTTGCGTATGTGGGATATGGTAGGGAGTGCTACTAGCCCATTTGGCTCTGTTGGAAAGGTTAGGACAACTATAGAGTGGCGTTGCGTTCTGTACATCGTTGATGAAGTGAGGTGCAAAAGGATCGTGTTGGGATATAGGGACGGACCTTTGCCCATCTCTTTGCTCAATCTCAAAATTTATTGCTCTCGCCCGAATGATCTTTCCGATGACATTACCAAAGCCTTATCCCTGCAGCTTTCCATCAATGGCGCAGAGTAAAACGTGTCGCCTGTACACGGACCTCTTGCAGGAACGGAAACTCCGAGATAGGCTGGCACACCAAAATGTCGACACCACGCATTATCATGAGTAGGACGCCTATTCGAAATCATAATTTTTTTTTGATTAAACACTTTGCAGCATGACCACATACCCGGATACACTCATAGTTATTGCGTTGTGGTGTGGGTGTCTGCATCGCGGGGAAATTTGACGCTATTTCCGGTGTTCCCGTTCCTGCAAGGCGCACGTATGTCTGCTATCGAACCTCTGATTGGCGAGACGATAATGAGCACATTGAATCCTACGAGCAAGTTTTCTATACTTCGACTCCTACGATCATAATGCTTCCCAAACGCACACCAATTGCTACGAGGAGATTCGCTTCCTGCGAGCATGTTTAATATATGCAGCTTACCACGTCGCTACAAAATCCATTATGGAGCTACGCCAGCTGGTGAAAATCGTTCTCAGCATACGTTTCCATCGTTTAAGCTGACCGCTTGAGCTTATTCTAGTTGTAGAGAAATCCTACTGCGAGTGCCAAGGAATATGAGTTGATCAAAGTTCAACATGATACCGTAAGCCAATAACTTAGACCTGGATAGTTGCACTCTGATACTAACGTACCCGAAATTTGGGTCTGCTGTCCCTCACTGTAAATGAGACAATACTGCTCCAAAGGGAAAAACCACGTGAACCTACTCCGTTCGCGTAGATTTGATGTGCCTCGTGAGATACCAGAATTGGGTGTACTCAAGTTCATCAGCCACATCATCAAATTCATCAAATTCAGGGTATATCGAAGATTTTGAATCCCATCTACCCAGTTTAAAGCTCCCGGAACTGTTGTAGCAGCGTAATGGGTAGGGGTAGAATCTCCGGGCATGTCTATACGTCCGTGCTCTGCACCCTCTTACGTGAATAGGCAATTGCAGGATTACTTCTCTATAACCCTAATTTAGAACCCTAATAAGAAACGGATGGTATCCCTGTTAGGGTACTCAAGAGTAATTAATCTATTCCCATAGATTGCGGCGCGTTGGTATCGCAGCGTGGTACGGCGGTCGGGGTTGGATGATCCTGAGGATCATCTGGAGACCACAATGAACAGCTATATAAGCGCCTTCATGACTCGAAAAGAATATCCACCGTCGTAGACAAGTGCAATACACAACAAAAAGTTCACGATGCGTTTCTACCTCAGCTCCCTTCTCCTGACCCTTCCCTTCAGCCCTGTATTCAGCGCCCTCGTCCCGGACTTCCAGACACGATGCAAATCCCTGGGTAATAGCCTCAATATTAAAGGCTACACTAACATAACTGTCACCCGGGCCCAATACCTCACCAAAAATACCACTTTAGATCAGACAGCCGAAGGTGTCAACACCACGTGTCAGGTGCTAGGTATCCCGCCTATGCCAGTCAATCTCTGCCGACTCGCGCTCCATATTCCGACCTCGAACTCCAGTGGAATCGTTGAAGAAGTATGGTTGCCGGAGGATTGGTCAGGGCGGTTCCTATCTACAGGAAACGGAGGGCTTGGTGGCTGTAAGTCCGTCTTATCTCCTTTCGGATCTCAAAGTATTGATGGATTGTAGGCATTGGATATCCCGACATGGCATTCGCCGCTTCATATGGCTTCGCTACCGTAGGGAACAACAACGGTCACAACGGAAGCTCAGGCGGTGCTTTCCTCAACCAACCGCAAATTTTTGAAGACTACGCTTGGAGAGCCATATACACTGCCACTATCGTCGGGAAAGAAGTAACGAAGCAGCTTTACGGCAAATCGCACGAGAAATCGTACTTCTTTGGATGTTCCTCGGGTGGGCGCCAGGGCTTCAAGGCCATACAGCAGAATCCGGAGCTCTTTGATGGCGTGATCATAGGAGCTCCAGCAATCGGCTTCACGGGTGTTTTTGCACACTTTGGGCAATTTCTGAAAATTTTCGGTATAAGCGTCGACGCTTTAAAAGTCCCAATCAAGAAGTGGATATCTGTGCAGCAAGAGACGCTTCGCCAGTGTGACCACCTCGATGGGGCAGTTGATGGAATCGTAGAAGACACCCGCCGCTGCAAGCCCGACCTCTCTAAGCTACTTTGCGGTCAATACGGAGCTCCGTCCGCATGTCTATCACGCGCAGACCTCGCGCTCGTAGAGGGATTCTTTAAGCCTTTCATCGTTAATGGAGAATACATATATCCCGCCGCGACACACAACGGTGACGAAGTGTTCCACATCCAATCCCTCCTCGACGGAAACCCGCTTGGCTGGGCCATTGAATGGCCGCGCAACGTCATTTTCTCTAACGCTAGTTTTGATTTCAAGGACTGGACTCTTCAGGACGCAGTTTTTGCGAAGAAGATTAATCCTAGTTTCGTCGATACCTGGGAAGGTGACCTTTCGAAGTTTAGGAATAGAGGAGGGAAGGTGCTGCACTGGCACGGTGAAGCAGACCAGTATCTCGACATTGACCAATCTGATCGCTACTATGCACACGTCTCAAAAACAATGCGCTCTTCACCCAAAGAACTTGATGAGTTCTACAGATACTTCCGCATCTCCGGGCTCACCCATTGCTATGGCGGAAACGGAGCGAATAACTTTGGTCAGGGAGGGGCTGTTCCTGCGCCGAGTGACGAGCCAGATGACAACACCCTGACAAGGATTGTTGCATGGGTTGAAAAAGGCGAAGCTCCAGAGATATTGAGGGGGACAAAGTTTGTGAACGATGATAAGTCGAAGGGTGTTGCGTTCACAAGAAAGCACTGCAAGTTCCCCGCCAGGAATTTGTACACAGCAAAGGGTAATGGGACCGATGAGTCTGGGTGGCACTGCATTAATTAGAGTCTGTATAGCCTGCAAGTATGCGTATTGCTTCTTTGGAGAAGAAGAAGCACTCACCATGACCTCAGATCCTGACCCCATCCTGTTCTTCCTGCTTCTCAAATTTACCTCTTTCTTCGTTGAAGTAAGCACAATTAACAAACTCATCATTGTAAATGTGCTCGTGGACATCTTTATAGGAGCACACACTGAAGTGTGGAAACTTAAGTGTGACCTTCATTCAAACTTTTTCTAACTAGCATGGTGCTCAAACCCCAATAGCTGTTTAGTTTAGCTGTTAATATGCTTTCCCTTATCCCTCGAAGTTGATTTACTGTTCTAGATTATCACATTTTCTACCTATATTGAAACGGCATAAAACTGGCCCATGGATGGCTATTTCCAATACAATTAGCCATAGAAAGCCCTCCTGGTTGTGGTTTTGGAAGCTCGTTGCGAGCTGTTGTTAGAGTTGTAGTCTGGGTAAACTATTAACTATACTTCAGATAAAAACTCTGTGTAGGCAACTATACACGCAGCTGCTTAGAATGTCTATATATACAAATCCTAAGCATCTATTTATTTAGTATATGCCTCTCCTTTTATCCTTTATATCTTACCACTATGGCTATTAACTCTATGTGCATAAGCCCTACGGGCTCTGCACCTAGCAGCATCTGCATGGATTAGCGATGCAAGGACAGACAGTGTAAGGACGGAGCTCAAAACCATTACGCCATCATAGCCAAAAAGTACGAATGTTATATCTCTGAACATTCCTGGCGTTGAAAAACACATATACGACACATCGCAATGTGCCTGCCACTCATGTATGGCCTGCACAGCATGCAGCTTTACAGACAGATTATAATACCTACGCAGCAACCTCTTATGTTTAACAAAATAACTTAAAAAGACCTTGAACTAGCTAGTTATTACAGAGATAATGCTAATCTCTGTTACTAGCACGTCTTAAACGTTATCTATTAATAATTACTATAAAAAGGTATATTAACACATCGTAGAGAAACAGAATAGAACTAACTATATTTTAAAGATCTGCACGCCCTTATAAAATACTACTAACCTAAGATATTATTCTTTTTACCCTTACTTATGGAGTCGTAATACTACTTGAGCTACTCTTAATTTCAAAAGTAAGATAATATAAAAGGTAGAATAACCAGTAAATTATATGCACAATTTAACTTAGAACTATAGTAGTAACAACCAAAAAGGACATTAAGCACAACGAGACTCCTGGAGTGGGAGAGGCTGCGCCTGCCTGATTCGTCCTTTGGCTTAAGACTTACAAAACTTGGCGTAGGAAGCATTTAATAAGGTTTGATAGTGGAAGTAACAGAAGTGTAGTATCCTTGTCAAAAGAACTAGTAAGAGGACCTTTCTTGTGCGCTTCATTGAATATGCTCTAGGCTGTAAGGTTGGATTGTCGATTTGTTACCTTGCTGTCCACATACACGGCGCTAACTACAGCAGCACACTCGATATTTCTACTAATAGTTTGGAGTACCTCGCCAAGCACAATAGAAGCATTTTTCGGTATGGTCGAAAGCAATAAATACAAGGTCTTCTTTACTCAGAGGAACTGCTGTCAAAAGGCATCAACATTCAATATAATAGAAGATGCGTATGAAACGAGAGAAATTATAGCTTGTAAGCAAACATCGAGATTTGTGACGGTTTCTGTATAGTCTCTGTAAATCAATCGGGTGATAGGGTTCTCTTTTTCTCCTTCACAAGATTACAGGGAATGGAAAGTCTACTGCTAAGATCCGAGTGGAGAATTGCAAAAACTTAGCGAGAAAATGGATAGGTAAGTGAGTAGGTGAGGGACTTTATGTAGGAGCGAGGGAGACGGTGTTGTGCGTCGATGGAATCGTGCGTGATGGTTTGAGTTCTCGGTGTCGTATATGCTCATGGATGTCGAGAACAACTTCGATTTTCTGAAATCGAGAAGAACAATCCAGTACTTCAAAAGATGAGTCCATATTCCAAGAACTTGATCCGTAGCACACTAGCAAACAACACATTCTGACTCCCACCCATGTAAACAGCCTCGTCCGTTGGTCCTCTACTCGGACTTGGACTCGGACTTCCACATGCACTCCCTCGTTTCAGCATATGAGTCTCTCCATTCCCATTCAGGAGTAGGTACCCAATGTAAAAGTACCATTCCTTCCCCACAACCGCGAACGCTGACTCAATAAGATTCTTAGTGTCCAGCAAACCCACCGCTCGCGCTAACTCGGCATTTTTCCGTAGACTTGCTGCGGGCTATATACTGAGTTGCATTAGGCCTCAGATTCTTTTCTGTTTGTGGGCTTAATTTTCACAGCGATAGAAACCTAGATCAATACATTTTTCTAGATCCCAACACAGACTTTTGAACACAACACGCTATTTGCTTTTCTATTTGACCTAGATTTAACCCTTTTCTTAATCTTTTTCACCTTCAACTGGAGGAAGAGTAGTAATAGTTGTGAGCGCACTATAAAGAAGTTAGTATAAGTAATAGACTTAGTAAAGAGAGACGTATAAAAAGTCTACAAAAATATACAAAGTTAATTATTATGCAGGAGGCCTTAAATAACAGCTCATATAGAGTTAGTAGAGCACAAAGGTTGTAAGGAAGGCCTTCTAGTGCTAGCCTAAGAGAACGGCAACTTTATTAGTGCACTATGTGTGTGTTCTTAGGGTTGTCACGAGTCTACAACCCTAAGCCTCCCTAGGAAATTGCAGCAAAGTTATCTTGATACGTCCCGTCGCACCCAAAGCAGCAAATACCGCGACTGTTTCCTAATCGCAAGCGGCGACTAGAGAAGAGTAGTGGGAAGTGGCTTATACACTTGTAAGGAGGCACGCTGTGTGGGGACGCTAACGACTCGGCAATGCAGGGCCCACTCCGGAAGGCTTTTTCCTTCTTGAGTTTTGACAGGCCGATTTATTTTTCGCTCCACCAAACGTAAACTTACCGATCGAGGATCAACCCAGATGTCCACGTGGATAGATTTGGTCGTGGGTGATCTGTGGGTTGTCAAAATGCTCGCGGAAATCCGAGATTGAGGGGTCGCATTTAAAAAGAATCTGCAGAAATCGTGGAAGAAGCATTTCATAGTCTAAGTACGATAAGGGTTGAATGAGTCGTAGAGTACCGAGGTGCGAATCCTGCAGTCTGGACTCCACAAACATCAGGTCTAGTGTTCATCCCTGAAAGTATATCGGAAATTTGGAAGTGAATATCGTGTCTCATTCAATAACTATTTGTGCTCAACTATTTGCCTGCGTGGGTATCTTTGACAAACAAAGGTATCTGTAGTTGGATGCGAAAAGAACAAAATGCCGCGCCGCTATGCTTGAAAAATTAATTTAGGAAAGATTACAGCCTCGACTCCTCGAGGCAATGCTCCGGCCTATGTTCTACGGCCTCGCTGGCCCCAGTCTTAGTACTCCGCGATCGAGTAGGTGTTTGCGAAGCAAGACTGACGATGCGATCACTTGATTCGGTCTTTCCAAGTGGATTCATGCCGTATGTCTCCTCCTCGCGTCCCATGTACATTCTATCATCATAGATTTCCTTGTCCATCCCATACTGCTCTGTGAACGACCTTCTGCGCTGGGATTGGTTCTTGGTGTCAACAGGTGTAGCGTAGGTTGTCGGGTCATCCATAAAGCGGAACAGACACTTCATGGCGGGTGCGCAAGCTGCGATGATGCCGACAGCAGGCTCGACAATGGAGATGGTGAAGCCGATGCCGTATGATTTATCAGTGTTCTTGGGAGAGAAGCGATAGTAGTACACGACGAAACGACCGACGGAAACTGCAGTAGCTCTGTGATGAATAGTTAGCAAACTAATAAATAACAGCGGTATCACAACACCTACATCCAACCCATACTCATGATAACGACAACCGCAATCTTCGTTTTCCTGCGCATCTGCAAGTTCCAAACCATTGCAGTTGGAATCGGGATGATAATGAGATCCATGAATATGCTCAAAGTACAGCTGGAGAGGATGAATGCCAAGCTGTTAATACATTTGCCATGTGGAATTGCTTTGCCATCTGCGCCGAGTACCTGGTCCATCTGCGGCTTTGCGTACGCGTAACGAATCGGAGTGCATTGGAAGATGTTGACAATGGTAGTGGAAATCATATATCCGATGTTGATCCAGACTGTGGGACAAGGTGGTTAGTGGGATGATCGCGATCTGCAGAATTATTACTCACAGACAATGTGAAGCGCAGCTCGTATGGGTATACGTGTGTCCTTCACTCTAAAAAGAAACATGATGATTGAAGCGCGAATGGCACCCATCATGGGATGGTAGAATAGCTGTACCGCAAAGCTCCACTGTAGTGTAGTGACTTGTTGAGTGATGGTTTGTTTGGGGATATCCACCTTATGGTACCCCGCATGGCTTAGTAGGGCATCTTTTCTCGGTCAGATATACCTAAAATGAGCTGAATGGATAGACTTACATTGATACATGGCTATTGTCTCGCCTAGCAGGAGGAGCATTGCGACGTATATAAGCCAGTCATCACATCCTGAATTCCTCCCCAGATGTCTGGAGTACGCTCTTGCGCCTACAAAGATTGCAGCTAGGATGGGAAAGAGGCAAATCAACACCAAAGCCTCTGTTTGTTGGTTTTCTACCATCTCATGAATGGGAAAGATGTGGAGGATGAGTTGCTAGAGATATCAAAGGACTATGAAGAGAGCAAACGCATTAGAAAACGGGAATGTCGTAAAGATCTGGAGGCGCGACAGTATGACGGAATGCAGAACCGGTAAAATGGTACTTCGAGAGCGGCAAACACCTTTAACATCATGTATCGGCATGTCCTCGACGTGCGTGGCTGACTGACCCCGGCAAGGAGGTGATAGTCCAGAACGAGCCGCATAATTTCATACAGGACCAAAGTCAGTTCGGGCAAAAGATGGCGTTGATCTTGCAGCTACAGACGGCGCGACGTCCCGTACAAGTAGCACCGCGTGGCATTGCGAGTCGTGGTCGAGGTGAAGCTCGGATAGAGTTCTGAAGGTAGCAGGCTAGCAAATCTACTAGAGTCAAGATAGGCTTAGCGACCGCCACCGGCAGGTTTTTACCCTGACATGTTTGAAACACATGCGAGCTGCAGAACCTCATCACGCGATTCACGCGATTCACGACCCCCGCTATTGAGACTGCCGCCTTCAAACAACAGCAAAAGAAACGGCGCGATAGCTCAATCGTGACGGGCATCGTACAGCGACGATCCCTGCTCGTCGTTGAATCTGTAATGCCCACTTAGTCTCAGTAGCAGGAATCGCGTTTAGCGCTCGATCACTCCGATAGATTATGTTGACAAATACAGCCCCCTCACTACCCCATGGTGAGACTGCGGCATAATGATGGTGTTATTGCAAATGTCCCTACAGGTACAATTCCCACGATGCCGATCATTCCCCATCGCAACGGTGTTGGTACCGGGCGGACGTTTGCCCAGCTGCGCTTACCGCTCTAGCCCGCTTTCCCCTTTCCCATCAAGCAACGATCGCCCGTTCTGTCCAGGCAAGCATGGGTCCTGGCGTGGCGTACAGCTAGGGAAGGCATCCCATTTCATTAAAGTCAAGCTGTTTGGTCTCTCTTCTCTTTGCTCTCTTTTCGTTGTCTTTTGCGCTCGCATTCAGCACCTCACGTTCTTTCCGGACAATCGTCTTTCTAGAGTTGATATATTAGGAACGATATATGACAGCTCAGGACCAGAGCGACCTCCTTCTACACCGTATCGGATCCGCCAGTACTAGCTAGCTGTTTTTCTCCTGACGAAGAAAGAGTGGCACAAGAATCCAGAGGATTTTCAGAGGATTTGAAAAGAGGAAGGATTTCTAAAGAAGGGTTGAAACGGACATTTGTCTAGGATGAACCCCCAGGCTTTGAGTGCTTTTGGCTTATCTTTCTTGGTCACTGGTTTTCTCGCCGGATCCGCAAGTGCGACCATCATCCAACCCAAAGCGAACACACTTCAAGGACTATGGGATTCAATATGGACCATCTCTCATCCAACAGTAGCTGTGCCTTCGGCTGTCTCTAGTTCAAGATGCAAAGTGTACCCGGGGGACGCAAATTGGCCTTCAGATGATGCGTGGATGACGCTCAACCAGGCCACGGACAACCGGCTGTTGATCAAGCCCCAACCCCAAGCATCTGTCTGCTACAATGGACCGTTTTACAATGAAGCAAAGTGTGCCGAGATTACACCAGTCTGGGGTAGCTCATACACGCACATTGACGATCCTATCGAAATGATGAGTCCAGTGGCCCAAGGAATGACTTGCTTGCCACCTAATGTATTCGATTCTCACAATTGTACGCGAGGTGGCTTCCCTATGTATGTCATCAATGCAACAGAGCCAAAGCACGTTCAGTTGGGTGTCGATTTCGCTCGCAGGACGGGAGTTCGTCTTGTGATTAAGAACACCGGACATGATTTTCTTGGAAAATCCGGTGGCAAGGACTCTCTCAGTATCTGGACGCATTGGTTCAAGAACATAGACTATATTGAGAAGTTTGAGGATAAGAAACTTGGATACTCAGGGCCAGCTTTCAAGGCAGGCGTTGGAGTGCAGGCTTTTGAAATCTACAAGGCTGCGCACGAGAAGGGTAGATCTGTCGTTGGCGGTGAGGGCGAGACAGTAGGTATTTTCGGTGGCTATATTCAGGGTGGTGGTCACTCACCCCTCACATCACTGTAAGTCTCATATGTACAATGACGCTGGGTACACTCAGTCTAACACCTTCTAGTTATGGAACTGGTGCTGACCAAGTTCTTTCCTTCGATGTCGTAACTGCAGACGGGAAATTTGTGGAAGCCAACTCTACCTCTAACCCTGACCTCTTCTGGGCCATGCGCGGAGGAGGTGGATCTACCTTCGGAGTCGCGACATCAGTAACCGTCAAAGCTCACCCCGACCACCCAACCACAGCAGCGCGCTTTTCGTTCGATTCCTCAACAATCGGGAACGAAACCTTTTGGGCCGGCGTTCGTATATATGTAGACTACTTCATTCCTAACGCAGATGCCGGAACTTATGCCTATTTCCTCCTTCTCCCAAACATCACCACCGGCATCTTCACTTTTAAGATGTCCCCCTTCTTTGCCCCAAACAAGACCCTCGACCAAACCACCGCACTCCTCCAACCTTGGTTCACGCGCCTCACTGATCTCGGCATTACTTTCGACCCCAATATTACGCATTTCGACTCCTACTATGAAGCCTGGCGCAGTTCCTTTCCCCTTGAGGTTGTTGAGAAGATCAACGCTACCACCGGCTCCCGTCTCTTTCCCCGTTCAAACTTCGAAACGAATTCCAAGCGCGACGAACTCTTCAACAATCTCCGCAAATCGAGCGAGAATAACCGCGTTCAAGTCCACTTCAACATCAAAGCCGTTGATCCTGCCCACGCGGATAACGCCGTAAACCCCGCCTGGCGCCCCAATATTCTCTTCGCGCAGCAAGCCGTTCGATGGCCTGTGAATGCTTCATCTTCCGAGATCCTCAAGATCAGGAAAGAGTTCCAGACGGGTGATATGCAACGCTGGAGGAACATCAGTCCCGGTGCTGGATCTTATTTGGCTGAAGCAGATCGTCTGGAGCCAAATTTTGGGCAGGCGTTCTGGGGTACAAATTACCCGAGGCTGTTAGCGTTGAAGACGAAGTGGGATCCTAAAGATGTGTTTTTCGCGACCACCAGTGTCGGCAGTGAGAGGTGGAAGGTTGAGAGTATGGATGGGTTGCCCAATGAGAATGGGAAGTTGTGTCGTGCAAAGTGATAGTTTTTAGCAGTCTTGGAGATGCGTAATTATTTTGCGACATGCTGACGGCCGAAGATTCACGATGCATTGTATAGCATGGGAGGAGTGAAGCGCTAATTTCTCTTTCTCTACGACGTAACCTCGCTTTTTTTTTTCTTTTTTTATGTAAATCTTAATCTAATTTCTATTGAGCTTTTGGGCTTCGTTCAGGCGTAGATGCTCGTCATAGGGAAAACACAGCGCAGTTTTGAGACTATGTTTCATTATGGTCTTTCTGTATTTAGTGATCACTTCATTGTGCCCATCTATATCCTTTATGCTTTCTTTGCCCGCTCATTTACTAAAACCTTGTGTTTCTGTTATACGTCAGATATATGATGCTGGGATAGCGTCAAGTAGATTTCATTAGTGCAGAGTACGAATGGGAAGGCAACTGCCAGCGCTTAAAAAGGGGTGCTAAAAAATTGGCACAAACTCGAACACGTTTCGACACGAGAGATCGAAATCCATTGTAGAGTTCATGTTGTTTTCAAATACTTCCATTCCAGACCAGTCATCATGATCCTATTAATCATCTACTGGACCTAATTCAGCCATGGAACATAAACCATGGCTCTAGACTACAAAAGGGCCATAGAAATTTCACAACAACTGCAGGAGCGGTGCTCCTGCTAAGTACAAACATGCAAATACAGGGAGCAATGCTCACTTGGTGGACTTCGCTCAGATGCAAACACATGAAAGTATGAATGCAAAACATCTAAACTTTGAACTCAACTCAACTGCAAGACTCCATTACCCACAGCTTGTAGGAAATCCGTATAGGCCGATCGTCCATAAACCCCTTAGAAAATTATACATACTGTCCCGTCCCAGTGATGCAACTCAACACTGGTAAAGCTAGTTATTGTCATCAAAGTCAGTAATGAAACCGTAGAAGCGACCATCAAATCCCCACGAGCTACTGTCATAGCCCAGGCATGACGTTCATCGTGACCCGAAGGGGCACCCATACCTAAGGACGAGAAGCTGTCTGTACGACAGCTGGATGATGGAAATTGGCCGGACAACTCACCGGAGCGTCTATCTCCATGCTTTATATCTATAACGTCTAAGACACCTCTTGAGATATAGACAATATCGCATAATTAAAGCCCATTAGGGGGTTTGTAAAATACTCACTAAAACATGAAAACTATGATTTTCAAAAGAAGTATATAGAGACAGAGTTGCATGTAAGTTACCAGTACTAGCAATCTCAATACCTTTGCTAAATCCAGTCTTTGTTAATGGGTTGTTCTGGATATTTGGCATCAGGAGTAACACTTTGCCTGAAAACTCCACTAATTCGAATGTCTATTTCATGCAGAGACGGAGATTTACCCAAGAAGTAAGGCAAGAAATACTATACCCTAAGTATTGAAATACTCTGTCCGGCTTGATCCAAACCTGCCTAAATACATAGCCACTAACATTTGGACATTTTCGCGCTGTGCATCTTACACACCTGACTCTGATTATTGTTCCTATAAAAACACTGTAATTCCAATTCATGTTCGTATGCAACAGTTATGCCTCAAAGTTTGAAGCGACACTGTCATCTTTGTAATTTTTCTAACCTAATACCAGCTTACAAGTGGAGAACAATCGGCAATCACCTCATGCAATCCACTTCAAAACCTGGCAGTCAATATATGCATCAAAAATCGAGATTCTTCAGCTCCTAATAAAGAGTTTCCCATCACGATGCTTCCCTTAATAGCTCTCTCTAAAACTCTCCAGTCTTATCGTACTCCTCTCTATGCGTCTCATCCTTTAACACATCATATGCATGGTTAATTTTGGCCATCATCACAGTTGCCTGCTCCTTGTTAATTTGGGCACGATCTGGATGGTACTGCAGTGCCAGCTTGCGATGAGCCTTCTTCAATTCGTCTGCAGTCGCAGTCCGCGACACGCCAAGGATGGCGTAAAGGTTTACTATTAGGACCTTAGACATCAAGGGAGGACGGGGAGTGTTAGGGGTGGCGTTGCGAGTACCATATCCATGCTGAGAGGGTCGAGGTGGAGGAGGGAATGTACTACATGGGGGCGGCGACGGTTGGGGCATGCTATCTGGAACTGCAGTGCGTGTGCTGTACGTTTCGTCACCGCGGGGGTAGTTGTAAGTACGGCGGTTGCCAGAGCTAGCTTCACCACGAGGCTTGTAGTTCGAGGGTGGAGGCGTGCGCTCGAAGTAGTTATCTCCACCACGAGTCTGAGTACGAGGAAAATCTGGGTGTGGATTGCTAGTTGAGCCACCAGGAATAGCCTCACGTATGTTGTACCTACGACCCGAGTCTGCGGCGTAATAATCGGAAGCATTGCGATTCGGTCGCGGGAGCGGAGCTGAGTCTCTACCATGGAGGTAGTCGCTGGGATGCTCTTTACGCATGTTGTATGTAGATGACGAGCGTTCTTCATACCCATACCCATACTCGTGCCCATTGGAAATCTCACAAGCGGCACGAGAGGAGCCTCGAGGGCGAACCACATGCTCACTGTACCGAAACGACTGATCCAAATACCCATACTCGAGAAGAGTGGAGTATGAACCATGCGGAGAATATGCAGGACGCACTTTATGTACGTTATAAGCTCCACAGCCTTCATAGCCATCGCAGGGGTCTGCTCGAGAACCTGAGCCACGAGGATGTTCGTAGTAGTCGTCACGTAGAGGTTGAGGCCGGGTGTAGTCGTTGCCTCTACTTCCTACATACGGCAATGCATCAGAAAATTGATCTGTCATGCTAGCATACAGATCGTGGGGTGAGCTCGAGATTCCCATGACTCTACGAGCAATGTCCATGGCGTCCCTGGCAGAAAGGCCTTGAGCGAGGGCATTGTGGTAGATCTCGTTCTCGAGTTCCTTGTCGTAGGCCATGCTGTCTTTCCGTCTGCTTATGTTTATTTCGAGTGTCTGGTTTCAGATTGCACACTGTGCCTGTGGACCTGCTATATTGATCGGTTTAAAATCCGATAGAGTGGAAATGAAGATATTATGTATACGGTACTTGACTACGTTGTGTATTTACGATACTGTGGTGAAGGATTTATTATTGAGTTATAGAGTGTGAATGATAATGGCATTGTACAACTAGAAAGACTAAGTTATGAGGCGTCAGGGGACAAGATTTTACTTTTGGATCTTCAAATTAAAACAATTCTAGAAGAAGTGTGAGAAGAAAGAAGTGTCAGTGATCAATGAAATGCATTTAGGCAACGATCCAAACAGAACGCATCGTAATTACACAAAGACTTAAATGAGAAGCTATGAAGACAGAAATCAATCAATTCCTCGCGGAATAGATTTTGGCACAGAATCTTTCGAGTTAAAAAATATATTGTATTTTATCAACATCTGCGAGTTCTCGCATGCATCTCAGTCTCACAGTGCTAACACTTGAAGTTCCCCTTAGGATGGAAGTTGCAAGTATCGTTCGTACCACCCTTGATCGAAATATTGTTGAACACAAAGTTCGAGCACGATCCCTCACCACACAGGATGTAGTAATCCTTCGCATCCGCTTGCGCAGTCCCCATTATATTCTGCATCGTAATATCCTTGATAATCACTCCATTCGTTGGCTCACCTGTTGGTCCGCCATTCAAATAATCTTGCTGGATGTCGATGCCATAATTACTAATGTTGGCAAGCTTAATGTTACGGTAAGTGATCCCTGCGATATAACCCGTGGTGTTTGAGTTTGTCTTGATCCTTGCTCCATTCTGGGAGTTCAGAACCACGCTGTTCTCAAAGAGAATGTTGGTAACGTTGTTGTTGCTCTTGCCGCCTACACTGCCGATGCTGAGACCGTGGCCACCGTTGCAGTACATGTTCGACACGGTGATGTTGTCACCTGAGGTTATCGCGACGCAATCATCCTGGTTGCGGACCCAGGAATTTTTCAGTGTGAGATTGTTGCAGCCGGAAATGTCAAAGCCGTCCGAGTTATGTGCGGCAGCTAGCCCATTGGATCGGTTGTTTGGTGCGTCGCCTGCAGTATTGTTGAGGGTAATGTTGGTGATGAGGAGGTTGTTGCTGTTGGAGATAGAAAAGCAGTGCACTGGCCAGTTTTGAATGTAGAGATCCCGGATGGTGGAGGCGCCGAGGGCTTTGCTGATGGTTATGAAGTGGTTCGGCCTGTGGGGAATTAGACTATGTAGGAAAAGTAGGGGAATGGCAAGAATACTTCGCAATTCCACCATTCGAACCTAGACCATCCCACCATGCCTGGCCGTTGCCGTCGATGACAGCACCGGGAGCTGCAGTAATGGTAATGTTGGTACCACCGACTTTGATCAGATCGATATTACCGTCGAAATACTCGAAGGTCTTAATTGTGTTAGAACAGAGAAAATTTGAAGGGGCCTAAAAGGCTTACTGTCTTGCCCGCGAACGTGACGGTCGTGCCTGTTTTCAATTTCGACAGATCGAGCGTCGAATTTCCCGGAACTGTCACATCCTGAATAGTAATAGCCGTGCACGATGCTGTCGCAGCAGGCACACCTGAATAGCTCGTCACAGTGCAAGAACTTGTCGCTGTCGCCGCTGGAGAGGCAAATGCAGCTGCTGTAGAGAGACCGACCGCGAGTATCGTTCCTATGACCATAAATTTAGCCGAAACATCTAATCATGATGCGCATTTTACATACCTTGAACCCGCATGATACTGGAAGCCAAGTCTAAAACCAAGAAAAGCTTGAACGTCCATCTTGAAGCTGGGCAGACGTTATATACCCTCAATGGCTCCTAATTTCCGGGGAAATCGAGGGGGTTCGCGGACGTAGATCGTTCTACGTCGCCCCACAAAGTTCTCCCGTGACGGTTACATTCATATTGTGGCGCAGGGGGTGTGGCGAAGTTCAAAATATTCTTCCGCCAATCATGTAGTTGACGAAGTCCTCTTTCAAATTTCTATGAAAGGCAATGAGGTTGGGAAAAATCTAACAAAGAAATATTGCCATTGAATAGACGTATGCTGAACAGACTTTTAACAGAGTGTAAGACACAAAAAATCATGCACTAAAAAGAATTATATAATTATCTGAGTAATGTGATACAACAACCTTTTAGAATAACTTTGCACTTTGGGAAGTTATTGTTTGCTATTTTATAAAATTGACAGGTCATAACGTAAAAGAATAGAAAGCATAAAGCAAGATGCTCTAATTGGAAGACTGGAACAAAACTGCTTCATTGATTTGGCTTCAGCAAGCACACTATTCGTTTCATTGTAGAAGGTGATACGCCTTGACATGTTAATACTTAATTTCCTAGTCCTATTCAACACAGAACACACCCACAAAATACACAGAAACTCTTCAACCAATCATGGTCCAATTATTATTTCACACATTTCGACTCATCCTGACTCATCCCTTATTCCCCCCACAAGCACTACTATATCTATATCTCACCTCGTCTTCCTTAGATACGCATCCTACACATACAACTATTTGGCTTAGTAACATGGCCACAAATCACAACCACGCCCTTGTAATAGGTGCCAGCGGCCTTATTGGCTGGGCTCTCGTCAATGAGTTACTCTCAACCTCCCTATCTCTATTTACACACGTGACCGCACTCGTGAATCGGCCTCTTGTGCTCGAAGAGTCGTTCTGGCCGTCGGAGGGTAGTTCGAAGATATCGCTTGTCTCCGGTGTAGACTTGTCAAGTTCAGATGAGGAGTTTGAGCGAGTGTTTCGAGAGAAAGTGAAGGATGTGGAGAGTATAAGCCATGTGTTTTACTTCGGTATGTATTGATATCCACCCAATGCTAAGTTTTTCTGTCTCTCAAAGCTACCCTCTTTGTGAACGATTGACCTTTTGCGAACCCCTCCTACCACAGATCGATGTCCGCGTGCTGATCTAGTCTGCAGCTTTCAAATCTGATCCCGACCCCCTAACCGAGACCAAAACAAACGTAGCAATGATGAAGCGTCTCGTTTCCACCATCTCGAATCTGTCTTTGACATTCAAATCTTTCATCTACCCCGGTGGCACCCGCGGCTACGGCATCTACCGCCCCGACGGGATCTTTACCGCGCCCCTCGTCGAAGCCATGGCCGACACCCTTCCCGCCGACTACGCTGCTACTGTCGCCTACCCGCACTACCGTACTCTCCTTAATGTGGAGAGCAAAGATTGCGCTAAATGGTCGTGGACGGAGCTGTGCCCGGATGCCATTATCGGGTTTACCCCTAACGGCTCTGGCTTCTCACTCGCGGGGCATTGGGCTATATACCTTTCTACGTGGAAGTTAGTATATGGCGAGGGGACGGAGGTGCCGTTTCCTGGAACACAGGCAGGGTGGACGAGTTTGTACAGCGAGACGAGTTCGCGTACGCTTGCAAAAGTGGGGATCTATGCTGCATTGAATCCGGAGAAGCTGAAAGGGAAGATAGTGAATGTGGCCGATAGTAGTACGCCAGGATGTATGAAGGAGAGGTGGCCGAGGATTTGTGAGTGGTTTGGACTCAAGGGTGTGGGTCCGAGGGAGGGGGCGAGTGCTGCAGATCTGAAGCCGAGTGCTTTCATCAGAGAGCATCAGCAGAGGCTCGAGGAGGCAGGAGCGAAGGGTGTAAGCATCTGGAATGCGGAGCAGTTGGATAGCTATGGGTACTGGTTGACCTTTGATCGGCAGTTGAGCTTGGAGAGGCTGAGGAGTGCGGGTTTCGAGGAGGATCAGAAACCAGAGGAGGGGTGGTGGGAGACGTTCGAGATGTTCAAGAAGGCGGGGATGATTCAGTGACAGGGGAGACAGGGGATATAGGTAGTGATGCGAAACGCAGTTGTCCTATGTTGTACCCCACATATTGAGTCTCAAATCTCGTCTTTGACAATTCAAAAATTAGAGAGACTGTGTACTTGGCACTCTCTTCATGTTGACGAACCTTTAGTTCCTATGGCCCACTGAACGATGCATCATCATTTTGGCTTTCGATCCGGATACCTAACACAAGCATTTCCTGACATCCAAGGGTATTGAGTTTGAGCACTGCAGGGATGCTGTGGCGTACTAATCCAGGTAGATGGGCAAAACTTCGTGAATAGCCTCCCTTAGTGAGATGCTCAAATAATTCACGTGGAGTTTGCTGCATCGTAGCGCGGGAACTTCGTGCACCATGATCAAGTTGGAAAAGCATGGATTGCAGTACCTGCTGCTGCTCCCAACAGTTTTCTGCACCGGGAAGCTCCTGACCGCCAATGTCCTTCGTTCTCATGGAAAGAAAAGCCTTACAGAGTAGTTTGGAAGAAGTTGGAGACATAATATTGAAGAGGACTGCAATTTCAGAAGAGTGTGCTCCGAGAAAGATGAATGAGCCTCGCCGATGGGGTGGTGGCAGCAAGAAGTACTGGTTCCAGTACTCACCAGTATCATTTGCAAATGTGTGATGTGTGGATCTATATAGCGGTTCTTGTATGGGTTTAAATATGGTACACTGAGTCGCACGAAAACCCATCTCGCCATTGTCTTCTCGCAGAACATTCCTGGCGCGAAAACTATATACTTGATTGCCTTAGAGAACAGACCTAAGTTCTAAGTGAGCAGTTGCTCGTCATTTCTTCTCTGTCGTGCATAGTGCATGCTTGGCTGCTCTGTTGGGCGAAAAAGATATATTGCAATCTTATTTCGGAGAGAGCACTTGCAGGTCCAGTGCCATCCACAATCGGAAACTCTACCTGGATGCCATGATTAATCATGGCGTACGGAGTATTTGAATCTGGATCTGGGAGAGGAAAGATGGACGCGGAATTCCTGAAGTTTGCTCCATGATTTCTTCCTGAAGTCCAATAAATGCGAAACCCCCTTCCCCATAGAGTAATGGCATGTTAACATCAAAAACCCCAAGCAAGCAGTATGCAATGTCTTCGGCCCGTGTTGTGACCCATTGTCTAGGACATCCACATTGCAATACTACAGTCTCGGACATCCTGGCCAAGCACATCGGCATAGATTCCTCCTGTGCATTCAGCGAGAAGGCCGGCGAGAGAACTCTTTGCCCCAGTTTGAATCCAGCCGTTTTGGTCATTCGCGAAGAAGACAACACGAATAGGGGCGAGTAGCTCTTGTAGTGTCCAGCCTCTACTGAACCATAGGCCTTTCTTGAAATGTCCCATGGACACAACTTGGTTGGCGTCGTCAGGATTTATATCAGAAAGGTACGCGTAACACACAGCAGCATTTTGATACCACTGTTACATAGAGTTGATGGCCTTGGAAAACTCTACGCTACTACTCTTATCGATGCAGCAGGTATCGAGCCAGAAGAGTTCTAGGTTCTCACTTAAGGCTTACTTAAAGCATTTTTCGATCTTGTCAAACCCAGATTTGGAACGGTGCTAGCTAGCTTGCATGTCCGCGAAACTGACCACTTCATGTCCCCATCTATGTGATAGAATGACATAGGCAGGGATCTCCGAGCCCATAAACTCGCTGAATGGAAAAAATTGAATGGAGAGACGCATGGTGCGGGAAGTGACCCTATTCCAGTTTCATGAAGTCGACGTTTTGGAGTCTAGGTTAAATACTAAATTAGCGTCTGCCGAGTTGGCACAGCCAGCACATGCAATTCAATTACAGACGAATTGACAAAGGTAAGGTCTAAAAGATATATTCGTTGATATCCGGGCAATGAGATCCAGCTCTTTTTAAGCTATAATAGTAAAAGTTACCACTGAGATTTCGAGAATCAAACAAGGAATATAATTCCCTCCGCGACGCCAACGCTATGCAAATGACAGATGCCACATCAAGATGTGGTCGAGCAGGGTCGATGAATCGAAAGATGGGAAAACATAAGATCAGACCTCCTTCCACGACCCATCAACGGGCCGCCTTGATACCATACCCGACTGCTGAGGTTGCTGTAGTTGCGCAGGCGCCGGCGTGAACGCTCGATACGGTTGCTGCCCAGGATATGCAGTAGGCTCTGCAGGCTCATAAGGCTGCTGTCCGGGATACGCAATTGACGGCTCAAATCTTGTCGACTCGGTAGGCGCATAGTTTGATTGCGAGTAGGCAGAGGAGGGCGCATATCCTGGTGTATGCGACCGATCTTCTGCGTATCCAGGTGTGTGTGATCTCCCAGGTACAGGTGCGTAATTGTTGTTGGGCTGCTGTCCATAAGGTGTATCATCTTCATTAGAAACATCAGAGGGTCCATAACCGTAGGCATTCGATTGTTGAGGGATAAGGCTGCGGCCTTGGGGTGGTTGGTTGTACTGCTGTTGTTGATTGTAGCCTTGAGCTGGAGAACTACGGCCGTACTGCTGGTTCTGCGAATATCCTGCTCCCGTACCATTTACGGGCGACAGAGATTGTGCAGGAGCTTCACCGCGGTACTGATCTTGTTGCTGGTTATATTGCGCGCCGTACGGGCCAGGTGCCATCGCTCCATTCTGGTACCCTTGAGGGAAGCCATAATCATCTCCTGTGGGCGACCTTTGTATTGGTGATCTTCCTGGCCCTGGTGACCTTCTCGCTCCCATCGTTCCGACAGCTGTTGTGCCTGCCATGGTGCCATTGTCGAACCTGTCCATCTCCATGTCTCCCCGCTTTTCTGGTATGACCTCCTCTTCCACACGCGTACTCTTTGCTGCGCTCCACTCTGGCATTGCTGGTAACGCATCCTCATTTATGGGCTTGCTCGGAGTCTCGAAGGTCGCGAATTGCGGCCTCTCTGGCTCTGGGGCTGGTGCTCTGTAGTTGTTTATAGGGCTGATCGTAGGCGCAGCATGCGATTGGTACTGGTCATTGAGCGATCGGGCATCAGTGGTTGGCGGAGGGTACGCAGCGGGATATGCTGGGGGATATGCAGATGTGGGATGACTGTCCATGCGCTTGTGCTTCTTGCTTCCTCGTCCTGATCCACAGCACCCCGCACAACATTTAAAGCAGCAGCACGCGCATTCGGCCCCGCAGCAGATGCAGCGCGCCACGCACATGACAACTGAGAGGACGATGAGGGAGACCACAACGATGGTGACTATGACAGGCCATTTGCAGTAGGCCTTGGCCATGCATTTGTCCCATGAGGAGAGCGTGTCTTTGACGTCAGCGAAAGGGTCGCGCGGTGCGAGGGAAGGCATTTTGGGTATTGGAAGAGCTCGAAGAAGGAGAGTTTTGGAGGGGTCGTTCTTGTGGTTGACCGAGGCGGCGAGATCACAAGGCTGTGTCGTCCTTATTCTGTGGAATGGATGGTGTATGGTAGGGGCGGTTCACGGCAGGAAGGAACAGAGCTGCGAAGGCAATTGCGAGGGCCACACCACATGTCGATATCGAACCAGAGAACAGGGCAGAAGTGAGGACGAAGAGTAACAGGAGGCGATGAGAAGTGTCGCTCGAGATGACGACCCTCCGGGGAGGCGGGAGATTAATCAAGGTGCAACGCCCGCCCCTGCACCATCGATACGGAACCTTAGCGCCCTGAGGGTACGCGGTGGTGGCTGAGCCCGCAGATCGGAACGCGTCAACCATATCCTCAACACCGTCGTGCATCGAGATTATTATTTCGCAATACGAATCCGATCGTCTATCTGCCTTGACGTCGCTAGTATTACTTGAACCCCAACACTCCTCCTCGGAGCAACAGCGGTGGCCTCGACGTTACATAATGCTTAGAACCTGGGAGCCTCGGATTCGCTGTTTCAACACAGACTGTCGTCTTGCCACACACTCCGTCACCAGTCTCCACATATCAACGTCTTTCTATATTTAACCTCGAGAAGTTCATGTAGCACGTTACGGGTTAGCTATTCACACCTGGGTATGCAACCCCAAAGTCTCGAGAGTCGTAATAGTCGTTCTGATTAAGGTGTGGCATTGCGAAGGAACTACCATATGCTAATGAGACTGATGGTCCTAGCGAAATAGCACGCGGACACTTCTCACAATGTGAATATAACCTCACGACATACAATCCATCACGTTTTTCTTATAGTAGTTTTCATAGTTGCCCAGTCTTGTAACACGAACATCTCTTTCCCCCTCACTTTGTAAGCAGTATCTTTCACAGGTCTTTTTCGATTAGGATGACCAGTAGCGAAGAAGCCCATAATCGAGTCAAGACCGTTTCAGAGCTGCTGAACATCATAAAAGTACCCAAATCTGATCAGCAGACCCTCAACACTCCCTACCTCCTCATTTACTCGGTCACCAAAGCCAGGCTCGGCTCCCACCCCTCAACAGTACTCCTCCCTAACTTGTTCACCATTATTGCCGATCTTTTTGCGCTCGCATCCCCCTTGTCAGGGCGCTAGTTGTTACTGGAGACAGCTTTCATTATTGCTTCTTCTGCGTCGCTAGTGTCAGCAGTGTGCCTCGGTCCAAAGCTTGATTTCCACCCCTTGGATAGTGGTTTAAAAAGCTAGCAGCACTTATGGTGACTCTTGATGACTAGGTTCTTGTAGTAGTCTTTCGTTTTATTTTCCGTTTACTTTTCGTGGGACCGTTATCGAGGTTTCTACATAGGTTATCTGGCTTGGATTGGAAGCATGAGTGAGTTCCGTGTGGCTATGATTTCACACCAAATTTTAAGCTAGGTTGGTCGGATGCATTAGAGTAGAGTGTTCTTATTGAGGAAGAACATAACGCTACATACTTCAATCGGACTATCATTATTGCAAGACGATATACAGACAGCAACAGAAGATGTTGAGTTTTCTATCGTAACATCCAACTCGCGTGCACTCAACCAAGCAAGTTGAAACCGTTCTCTAGTTAAAGATAACTAATAACCATGAGAAATGTTTAGAAATGAGTACGTAGCTAATGTAAGCGAGTATAAGTAGAAATCAGATTAGAAGACACTTAAACTGAGAATCACCGTTTTCAAAGCTTTTGAAAACTTCGCGCACGCCAAAACTATAGCTGGGTCTACCACTACTGAATACCAAGGAAGAATCTCCTTTATTTGACGAGTATCGATGTGCAAAGTTCGCTATTGTACAAGCCCGAAAATTACATCATGCTGACCAAATTAGTTGATGTGCCAGAGCTATTAGAAACGAACTAAGAGTCCTCAGGAATATCGCCAATGATGATGCCAGGATACACCACACCTCTAAACTTAGCCATTTGCTCCCGCATTCTCTGGATCTGACCCAGTGTCCAGGAGTCGCGACACTCGTCGTTGGAGTAGGACATGTAATTATCTATCGTCAGCGATTACGTTAGAATCAGCTCCTCCGTAAACATGTTACACGTTAATGTATTAGACTCACGGATGAGGTCCAGTCCAGGTTGATCGGGGCATGTATCTCTAATACAGAGGTCAATAGGGTGGTCGGTTTGAGGTACAAAGTGTAGCAAAACGAACCTTCCAACATCGCAGCCTCCCAGCACTGGAGGCTGATCCTCAATAGGGGTATCATCGACCTTCATTTTGAGTTAGGTCTGCTGGTAGCCGGGTGGGAAGAGACATACGTAGTCATAACTCTTTTCACAAAGGTAGGCGAATGTGTGATACAGACCGAACCACTAGAAGTGAATCCGTTAGTGTTGCCACCTGTCTTACATGTATCCGAGTAACATGCATGGGACTAGGGTAGAAATACGGCACTTACGTGCCCAACCTCGTGAACAAGCGTGTCTCCAAGGTTGAATTCTGGATCACTGCCGCCCAAGAAAACTGTACCGTTTTGGTACACCCCGTCGTAGTATGCAAGCTCCGAAGGCACGGTAGCCCAGGCTTGAGTCGTTGTATTGGTTGCTCTATTTCTCCGAGCTTAGCAAATAGAAGGTCTAGGTCCGTATATGAACTCACCCCATTGTGTAGATGTTCAAAGTGTCGATTCCACCTTTTCGAATCTCTGAAACCTCCTTTTCGACGGCGCTGGCCGGTTTGAGATTGTAATACCTTCACCATCGAATCAGTAGGATAATGTGGGAATATCCCGCAACGAGTTACTAGGCTACGTACCAAAGCTCACTAATTGTTCGAATAGTATTAATCAGGCGGAATTGGAATCCGACTGGCCGGAACGCTTCATTCAAGACCTGAATCTGCGCTTCGATCTTCCAATCACTAAATCAAAATTAGCAACTGCCACAATGCTTTCTGCGGGATGCTCTACAACCACAGCGGGATAGAAGACGTACGCAATGTTTCCCCCTTCTTCAGTGCCGTCGGCACTCAATATTTGCATGACAACCTTGAAAACAATAAGTACAGAACAATATGTGAATCATGACTGATGGGGATCTGACATCAATTGGAAGCAGCGCAGATGAGTTGTTTGCCTGGGTGGAACGAATTCTTGTTTTTGAGATATGGCGTCGTACAGGGCTCACAGGAGCTAGGTTGTAGGTTGTTCCGCATATAGAATCTCTAGACAAAACCATTAGATATTCACTTTCTATCATTAGATTTTCTTTTGGCCACTTTACAATTCTGTTATTCTGCAGTGATTCTGCAGGGCAGAGGCAGAGACCCAGCAGAGAGAGCTCGCCAAAATAATTGGAAACAACGTGGAAAAATACATGTCTGACTAAGTGTAGCGAATGTTAGGGAAGAATGAGACTTGATATATAATGTGTTTACTCGGCGTAGAGGTATCAAAGCTTTAATAGATTGGATATCTTGGCTGGTGGGGAGTACTAGCCGCTTTTAGAAGAAGTGCTTCTTGAAGTGGGTGCTCAAACCCTGTTTCGCGATGATCTGTAGATGCAACTAGGTTCAATGCAGCAGCTTATACCGTGCGTAACCAGCAGTCTGGTCGTTCATTGAGCAACGTTTGATAGGTTATCGCTGTCGGCATTAACATATTCCATTTACGCTGAGCGTGACTGAACTTTTTGCAAG
Source organism: Herpotrichia juniperi (assembly GCA_014905255.1). NCBI lineage: Eukaryota > Fungi > Ascomycota > Dothideomycetes > Pleosporales > Melanommataceae > Herpotrichia > Herpotrichia juniperi. The sequence goes on along the minus strand of BLYF01000046.1, from coordinate 1,378,360 downwards.
CAATCTCGGATGACTAGAAAAGACCCTATGCAGAGTTACATAATAAGAAAGATGGGGCAATACCGATATATTTATATTATCACTATGATCCTCAGAGGTCTAGCATACTTAGTACTGGTTGCGCAAGAAAGCCTACCCTGACAAGTACACGATAGCGATGTTCATTTTAGGTCTTGAGAAGCTTCACCTTGCAACATCCCAACCTCTCAGAACCTCGGTTTCGACTTCATTAATTCCGCAAGATTCGGTCTAGATGCCATGGGAATCGGTGGTGACCCTGAAGAAGCTAGTGGTAGCTTGTCCAACCATTCATCAATAAACATCGACATCCATTTCACATCGTGCCCAGACCCATAGTCGATAGGAGGACCTCCACTACCGTCAAAAAACTTTAGTGTTGGCCAGCCCTCAATTCGGTACCTGTCACCAATCTCCTTCTGACCATAAGAGTCAATTTTCGCAATGGTGATGTTCCGGCTCGAGTATTTGATAGCGAGTTCTTCGTAGGTTGGGTCTAGGTTTTTGCAGTCTTACGAATGGTTAGTTGTGATGACTGTTTGGGCAGGGAAGTGACGTACATTCGCAAAAAGGAGCATAGAAATCGACGAATGCCGGTTTTCCGGAGTATAGAACAACATCGTCAAATGAGTTCGCATCGAGTTCGACTACGCTGGTCTCAACTACGCTTTTCGGTTGAATCTCCATCTGCTCGTCAATAAATTTCGACATCCACTCCATATCGCGCATCCACTGAAATGGCACAGGAGGCCCCCCACTCCCATTGAAGAACTTCAATGTCGGCCAGCTTTTAATTTCATACATGTCACCGATTGCTTTGTGCTCGTAGGAGTTGATTTTAGCGATCGTGATGTTCTCGTGTGCATACTTGATTGCAAGCTGCTCGTAGATTGGGTCTAGATCCTTGCAATCTATAGGTGAAGAAATATTAATACCTCGACTGGTGAGAGCAGCAGGGTTACGTACATTTACAGAATGGAGCGTAAAAGTCTATGAAGGTGGGTTTGCCGGAGTGGAGAACAACATCTTTGAAGGAGCTAGCATCAAGTTCGACTACTCCTGGTCGTTGAGACGGTGGGACGCTTGCAGATTTATGAGCTACTTTCAGAGGCAGTTGAGGAAGAACCGAGGGCAGTCGAAGTTGTGTTATAGGCGGTGAAGGAGCTGGATTTTCGAAGCCGATTGGCAGAGTCGTGCGGCTTGCTTCTATTGGCGCTTCTACAACCGTCTTGAATGGGAAAGGCATCCGTCGTTTGACTGGTGGTAATGACGGTGGTGGTAGAACAGGCTTTTGATCTTGGCGTTTAGGGCCTGCCGGTGCGGATATAGTAGGTCCTAGGCGTGATTGGAACTCCATCTCATTTGCTTGCTTCTGAGGACGTCTCTCCGGCAGAGCTGGAAGCTTAGCGGGGTCGTATTCAGCTGCTTTGATTCGGAATTGGGGTCCTGCTGCCGCATTACTATTTGAGGCAGCGCCAAAGCTAGTTCTAGCAGAAACAGCGCAGATAGAGGAACGACCCGATGCTACGGATGAGACCGATCCGTTAGAATTCTTCCGATGGGGAATTATATCTGTGGCCCGGCGCGGAGGAAGCACCGGTGGTGGTTTCGTGGACCTTGGTTGCGAGGGTCTCCTGGGGGGTAGTAAAGGAGGCGGGTGTTTATGATTGTCCCTGGGGAACGAGGAGGTTAGTGGCAGGTTCGCTATTTGTATTGGCTTTGGATCTAGGTTTAGAGCTGCAATGCGCTCCTTCAGGGTGAGCACTCGAGCAGATTCCTCGGTTGACATGCGGGGCTGATGTTTGTATGAAGCTTCGAGCTTCATGTGCAAGAAGATTTGACACTGTGCTATCGAGTTCGAAGGTATCAAGCTACGCGTGCTGGTGTAGCATGATATATGCGGGGCATCATAGTCGTGTAGCGAGGTACGAGCGAAGGAGTAGGTTACCGTGGTTGCTTATTTAGCGTGATTTATGATTGGTCGGCTAAAAGGTATGAATCACGTGCTACTCTCTGCTATCCTTTTCACACCTCTACTTCTACATCATTCTACTTCCTTATTGGTTATCTCATATCTTGAAAGATGGGTTAGATGTATATTTGATTATATGCCGTTATTAATTTATTATGCTAGATATAGAAACATCGCCATGCTCGCTAAATCAAATTCAAAACACCATCCCAATGCATGTTCCCTCTGTACCTTAATAGCATACCGCACTCTCCTCAACCTCTTTACATCCATCTTTCCCAAGCGTCCAATCGTCGCACAATTGGTTACACTCAACACCAGGCTTCACGAACACCCTCCCGCCTTGCTCTTTCCATGGAAGTCGAACTTGAACACTGTGGTCACCGGCAGCGTACCCTGAAGCTCTGTATCCATGTCGACATGCGCAAAGATGCTGGCCGATACCGCCAGAAGTCGCGCCGCCCAGAGCCGTGCATGTTGTCGTGATGTCGCAGCTTGTCGCCACCCAGGGATTGCAAGTTGGGAGAGAGCATGTTCCTGGATTCGGCGTTGGAGTTGGAGTTGGAGTTGGAGTTGAAGTCGGATTTGGAGTCGGGGTAGGAGAAGGGGTAGTTCCCTCCCTCTTACAGCTCGCACTACACCCATCCCCATCATGGTTGTTCCCATCATCGCACTCTTCGCCCGTTGTCAAAATCCCATCCCCACAAACCCCAGTACATTGCTCGCTATACAGCTCACACACTCTCTTCGCATCCAGGGCTGTAGGAAACGTATGCGCCTGTGGTGTCGGCACACCCGGCCTTGCCTCAATCGCTGGCCCAGGTCCTTTGCCGAACTCGTACGGGCTGTAGTGCATCAGGGAAAGGGAATCATAGGGCCCTGACCAGTCAGCAGTGCTGGGCGAGAGTTTGACGAAGTTGCAGCCGTAGCCCCGGCAGTTTTGTGAACAGTCAGCTGGGGTGCCGTCTTGGGAGTTCCAGACAGCGTCGCAGTTTATCTTGATGTAGTCGTCGCGGTCGGGGCGCATATGTTCGTGATAGAGGCCTAAAGCTAACATGCGTGTTAGATAGTGGTCGATGGTTGTGTTTAGGGTTGGAAAGTGGACTTACTGTGTCCCAGCTCGTGAGCATAAGTGCCCGCTCCACCACAGTTGTCATCTAGCATCATCTGGTTCGAATACGCGCTATACGCCTTCCCGATCGGACTGAAACACGCGAACTGGCCTGTTGTCGGCACCAGTGTTAGAATATCGTCGACTAATGTATCGTTCGCGGGGAACTCTAGGAACGTCAACCACGGCAACATGTCTGTCCAACGTTTGGATGCTTCTGTCCATGCAGCCAGTCGTCCAAGATCTTTCGCAGATTCGGAGTGCCACTTGTAGGATATGGTGCCTGAAGGCCATATATTCTGCGTGCGGAAGATTGAGAGAGACCGTCTGGCGTTGCGTTTGCTGTGTGCAGTGACGTTTGGATCTACATTGAGAAGGAGGTCGGGGAGGGTAGAGAGGATGATATCGCCGTGGATGATAGCGAGGTTGGTGTCGAGGCCTTCCGCGATGAAATAGGAGACTGTTTGGATGACTTCGGTTTCTGGAGCAGTGCTATTGGTGAACGAAGGGGTCGAGGGAATGCTCGGGTCGAGAGGAATCTCTACAGTCGTCAAGTTCCTATCAAGAGGGTCGGATGTCGAGTTTGCAGCAGGCAAGATAGTGGAATCATTTTGGGCAAGCGCCGATGTGAATAGGACGGAAAGGAGCGCAACGGTAAGGGATGATGAAATCATGATTACTAGTATGTCTTGTTCGACTCTTGAATGGAATACCAGAAACCTCACCGCGAGCCCTACCTCTTATACATCATCTCTAGCTAGAAGGCTTCGAATCCTGCTAAACATCGTGGCTGTGTCCTGTTCTCGTTTGTCCAGCCTGCAGCTTTCTTTAGCCCTATAGGCCGATATCCCGCCTCAAACATCACGAGAAGCTCCAGCCATGGCGCATTGTTATTCTCCTACCAATGCCCGAAAGAGATACAGCTGAAGAAGACAAGAAAATACGGTGGGGCTCAGCTACCAGTAACCTGGCGGTGGGGCTGAACGTGGCTGGGTAACAATTGGGCGCTAGCCGAAAGAGGACATTCAGCTTCGGCTAGTATGCGCTAGATTAAGCTTAAATCTAAACTTGGTATCGATATTTCCTCAGCCTCCCATCGTAGACAAGAGCAATCGGGTCCTCCACAGGCGGGCTGACTGATATTTTCTCCACTGAACATCCAGCGGAAGTCGTTTTGGGAATTCACGGCGAAGAGAAGGACGAAGTCTTGAGAAGACCTGATCTGCATAGGTGCTAGTGGTGATGACTACTTGTATAAGCTAAAATAGAGACCTATGACAACTGTGGGTGGCGTGGCTGGGGACAGAGTTCCTGATTCACATCGCAGCAATAAATGCTCATCTCAAAGTTTGGCAACTGCGAGAGATGGCCTTTTTTGTGGCGATAGTTTCCATAAACTGTGCAAAATGTTAGCGTAATGATTCATTGTTTTTACTTACGAGGTTGACATGATCTAGCCATACTAACGGTTTTGCGCGTTGAAGGGAAGCGTAAGCGAGAAAGAAAGTTGGAGTTGGTACACAGTGTAAGGCGCAGGCAGAGTAATAGTCTCGTTGTGTGGGTGGCATTTAGTTTGATAGGGGAATAGAACAGGGAGACGTCGTGCCATGTACAGACTGTTATTGAAAACAACTTTCTAGAACAGATGCAAGCACTATGTCTGGTGTAGAGGAACGTTAAATGGAGGTCAGTCATTTGCCAATAATTAACACAACCCTTAAGCCAGCTGCTATTTGGCCAACCTCTAATGGTCCGGCTCACCAACTCCCTGCGCAACTCCATGCTCAACCGCCCAATCCCGCACCTTCTCATAATTTCTGCACATCCTCGGTGAGCTATAGTCCGGCCATGGGTCTCCATCATTGAACGGAAACCTAAACGGGAACACATTCGTGTCTGCCTGGCACATAACAAACTGCCTCAATGCATCAATACAATGATCCAAATGGCCATGCAGATCCGCAGGCTCAGCCGCCGTATCCCCTCCTTGCGGGGCATAATGTGCCTTATGGTTGGCTTGTCTGAGTAAATTCAAGCAATGCAACTGGTGGAAGACTTCAATGGCGACGCGGTAGCCGCGCTTCCCTGTAGAGGGATCGGTGATCTCAAGGGCGCCGGTGGGGTCCATGTTCATCTTTATCATTTCGTCGCGGGTTACCATTGTGTCGGGAACTAGAGATGAGGTTAGTATGAGGACTGGAAGGGAAGGGGATAGGACGTACTGCCGTCTGTGGCCCAGTCCCACATCGCGTCTATGTCGTCGCCTTTACCAACGAAGGGGCCGGCGGGTACAGGAGGGAGGTCGAAGTGTTTGATTTCGTATTTGACGGCTTCATTGACGGGTGCTGTTGTTATGAGTTAGATCTTTACATGGCTTTCAAATACACCTGTAGCTGGGCTCTTACACCAGGTTATTGGCACTGAATCAGCCTGCTTCCCGCTCGACCGCATACACATTGTAACAGCGAAGAAGGCTATTGATGCTGATAGAATGATTGCCTGCACTATCCACGTCCAATGTGATGTAGAGATTCTCTGGACTCGATTGCGCAACGTGGACTTGTTCTCTAATCTCCAGTCCCACTTCTCGTTCTCGCTCGCATCGTCTCGACTCGTAATTGACTGCTCCTCTTGAAGAGGCAGGGGTTTATACGCCTGTGACATGGCTAATGAAGAAAGAAACAAATGAATTAAAATGAAGAGAATGAAAAGCACGCCAGGTGCAAAGAGAACGAAGTGAAGTGAAGGAACAAGAGGCCAAGGCAAGAACGATTATGTATGGAGGAGAGAAGGCAAAGAAGTCGAAACGAAGGGGGTGTGTGATCACCATACTATCTGAAACTCGCTACAGCAGACGTCGCAAACATATCCGGCTAGATGAATGAGAGCGTCCGACGCGCAGGCATAGCTATCTATGATGCTGCCTTTTTAGCTATGTGTTGTTTAGAAATCTTATTCTCTAGACGTTCCGCGATATTATTCTATCAATGACGGTCGTACGTGCACACGTGACTGAATCTCGGGCAGTCGTCTAAAGTTGCCTCGTTGATGAAACATGGCCTGTTTGAGCGAAAATCCGTAGCGCGCACACAACAAACATGCCGTTCGCCATCGCGATCAGGTTTTTCGTCATGGCCTGGGCATACCTAGAGGTGGCGGAGGAGAGAATGCTTGTGGTTGATAGTGATGGTGTTGAGGGGAGATTCGGCAGCCTTCACACCGAAACATCTGCCCCACCAAAGCGCTAAGTGCTGGGTGAAATCACAACAAATGACGCCAGCGGGGTATCTCGTGTCGCGACAACACACAATTATCCCGCCATCCGCAGTTGAGGCCCATATATCAGCTAATACGGCACTTGTACTTAAGAAGGCGCCCTGCCGTCGTGGTCTCCACTACAAGTTCCTCCATATACCATATCTTCTCCCAAATCCTTACAACCTTCAACATGTCTACAGGCAAGACCGTAACTCTCAACTCTGGCCACAAGATCCCGTATGCTCCTGTCTTCCACATGTAATGATAACCCGCGCTAACAAGTTATCTCTGCAATAGTCAGTTGGGATACGGTACCTGGCAGGCCGCACCTGGTGAGGTCGGCAATGGTGTCTATGAGGCCCTGAAGATCGGATATCGACACCTTGTAAGTGACTTGGAAGACAGATTTTCAAATAGTAGCTGACATTGAATTCTTCCAACAGGATCTTGCCAAGATGTATGTACACAAACCCGAAATGCCCCTCGGTGGGGTTTAGTGTAGAAGCTTTTCCGTTTATCTTCTTCCTTACTTAGCGACACTAACAAGTAATTCCACCAATCAGCTACGAGAATCAGAAGGAGATCGCACCCGCTCTAAAGCGCGCCTTCAAGGACATCCCAGGCCTCAAGCGTGAAGACATCTTCATCACCTCAAAGCTCTGGAACACCCAGCATGATCCCGCCCACGTCGAGGCCGCCCTCGACGACACCCTCGCCGAGCTCGAACTGGAGTACCTCGACCTATATCTCATTCACTGGCCTGTAAACTTCGGGCCCGGCAAAGATCCTCACTCTGATCTCTTCCCTGCTACATCCGACGCCAACGAAGTCAACATTGACAACTCAATCCCCAACAGCGAAACATGGAAGGCCGTTTCCAAGCTACCCAAGAGCAAGGTCCGCTCGGTCGGTGTGTCCAACTTCACATACCAGACCCTGAAGGCCTTGATCGAGAAGACGGATATCGTGCCCGCGGTCAATCAGATCGAACGTCACCCTATCCTGCCAAGCAAAGAGCTCATCGCCTACGCCAAGGAGAAGAACATCCATATCACTGCCTATTCCGCATTCGGTAACAACTTCTTCGACATTCCGCTCCTCATCACCAGGCCTGAGATTAAGGCTATTGCTGAGAAGAAGGGCGCTTCGCCTGCGCAGGTTATCCTTGCGTGGAGTCAGGTTGGCGGGCACTCGGTTATCCCGAAGTCAGTCACTGCGTCTAGGATCGCGGAGAATTTCAAGGAAATCGAATTGGACGAGGAGGATATCGCCGCCATCCAGAAGTTCTCTGATGAGCACCAGGGACGGAGGAGGTATAACGTTCCCTACACTGCGAACAAGCCCCGGTGGAGCATTAACATCTTCGATGAACCAGAGGAGCAGGAGGCACCGAACAAAGTTGTGCTATAAATTATCAATCTTCATAGGCTACTAAAAGTATCCAGCGCTTTGCGCTTTTGAAATAAGCAACGACTACCTTCGTGCATGAGTCTTGAAACTAGCCTTGGCGCTTATCCAAATAAACGATGTGACAGTTTGGATGATCTTCGTGGACGAGCATCACAACTGCTATATTAGCAAGTCTTCACCGCTATGCTGGCGGTGCTTACACTTTTCAAATTTTACCCCCTGACTCCCGTGTATATGTCGACTCGATACAGATCGTTAATCGGCTTGAGCAAGCAGAGGAGAGATGGATGTACATATCGATGCAGAACTAATACATAACGTTCCTGTTTGGGTAACTCTAAGACATGACAAAACTTTCTGAAGAGTATATTGCCGCTCTGCCCGTCGATTACAATGCTATAGTGAAATAGTTCCTAGTCCAATTAGGGCTGACCATCGATTCAAACCTCATGAACAGTGAAGAAAAGGCCAAAATATCTACACAGAGGGAAGCGAATATGCAGAATCAAGTTAGGTAGTAACAGAAAAAATGAATACAAATCCTGATGATAAAATCACATCGTATCGATCAGCCTCAAAATATCCGCATGACCACACAATCAATCGCCCGCACAAGAATTAACGGGGAGTCCTTGAAATGGAACTTCTATATATTGCAGAACATAATTCAAGCGCTCTCGACCTCCTCCATAAACTACCCACCGTGACTCAGTCTTTTTCCGGGTATCTTTCCATATTTCTACGCCTACATGCTCAACTCTGCTCTGCATCTTCCCACCCCTATCGATCCCTTGGCATTTTCTCTGATTTAAAGCGGTCTGAATATCACAATGTCTCAGCCGTTCTTTGAAGCTGGCTCTAACTACATCTCAAGCTTGCGCCTAAACGACCAGTGATAAGCATCGACAGACTTTTCATCCCCGCGATGTATGGAACCACTATCCATGGATGACTTATGGGCCAATTAAGTAGCTCTGTTGCGTTGTTACGCTATTGGTGTGCAGCCTCCTTGGTACATGCAATCATGTATTCATCTAGCTTGACTGCTCGACCACAATTTTGTATACTCTCATCCTAATCCATCTCTGCGTACTCACCAATGAATACTCTGTCGATGCCCATTACTGTAAACCACCATTCATAGGTATCTTTTCGCCCTAGCCTAAACGCGTTCTATTTTTCAGTGCCTAATGTCGCTATTATTATATTTTGCACGGGGTGTGAATTTGCGCCGTTTCTAGGGTTTATGTAAGAAAGAGCCAACATGATAGAGCAGGGCGACTCTCTAGATTGTACGATGCTTGTTATCGGCTGTCGTTACCCTAGACGTGACGAGCTTTATGAATCAGAATTACTGAGTTTGGCAGAAAGGGCTGATGTAAATCCTGGGTACGCGCATAATACGGTCCCGGATCAGAGCGAGGACTGCAAGTACATCCCAGATAGATTGTAGAAGGATAGAGAGGAATGCATTGGCTTTGTGAATCGTAAGGTTACCTGAAGGTGTTTGGAAGGTAATGGTCAGGCTTGTGCCGAAGAGAAGGGAGCCGAGGAGGATAATGCGGAAGCGTGGTGGAAGAGCATTCGCAATGAGCGGTTCGATAATGATTTATTTGGTTAATCGTAGTCAATAATTTGTTCACGTGTACCTTTGCGCGGTTCAACAGCAATGTCGGATGTTACTTCTCTATGCCAGAGACAACTCGACCTTCGTTTGGTGTATCTTATCTCAAGGTTTACTTTCGCTAATGAGCTAAACCACACTATGCTGCGAAGAACGCGTACCGGTATGTTGTTAAGCTTCATCGGCATTATATGCTGACGCCGATCACAATGAGTGCTCAGATTCGAGTACGATCATAGTTGCTTTTGGCTGGGCTGTGTAATTGCGTCATGACTTTGATAGAAGAACTGGAACATCTAGTTCAATCGACTGTTGCCTAGGATAAGCACTCTTGTCTAGACGAACATACCTACAATACCACCCTTCAAGAAGGGCTGCCGAGCTTCATTCACGAGGTGGCGCGATTAAGCGAACGCCAAGCTGCGTCATAGACTTCTGGTAATCCCCTCTACACCTTAGATCATTGTTTTCGGAAGGATATTTTTGCCACTCGTGTTGGTACACTTATGCTATGTACTCGGGAGATCAACTTGGACCGAGATGTCTGATATCATGACGTAGTTCAAGATAGTTGCTAAATGCGGCATCGCTTCATGTACGTAACGCGCATTGAGGCCTCTATTCGTGCATAGACTTCGAACACTCTGTTGTTGTGTGCATCATGACGATGAATCATACGCTCATTTATTCGTCATTACACTTCCATTCGCATAGCCCAGTGGCCCACAAGGGAGTGGCGGAAGCAGTATAAGAGCCGGTTACAGCTCGCTGCAACATTTTTACAATCTGAACATCGGCAAGTCCTTCAAATAATCCTTCAATATCTACACCAAACCCACAAATCCTACTCGCACATTCACCACCCGTATCATCAGCATGCAGAACAACGCTGGTCAAGGAGTATCCCACGCCACTGGCGGCTCACACGTACCCGAGTCCGTGCAGAAGAAGGCACCTTCCGGTCTTGAGGAGACCCTTCCCAACCCAGTATGCGACTCTTTTTGACATTTCATCGTTTCTTATGTAGTTGGACTAATGAATGTACTAGATTCACGACACAACAGGTGCCGATGGCCAGGATACCCAAGGAAAAGGCGTTAGCCACGCTGTGAATAAGCCTGGTGCTTCGCACGTTCCGGAGCGCATCCAGAAGATGGTTCCTGAGAAGTTGGAGCGTGCGCTTCCCAACGCGATCCACGATACTGGCGACAGGAAATAGATAGTTGACCTATAGAGCTCCCACAATGATGGAATAATACACAATACAATGAGACAATTCTATAGAACAAGACGGTCCTCTATTGGTTGCCTCTCTTAGTTAGTTATTCCAATGTGGTAAACTGGACCAACCCACCACGTGTTGAAACATCGGAGAGCCACCATTATTCCGCTTTTTTTCTCGCTTAAATTTGTATTGTGACGCGAGCTTGCTCTCTTATGTTTCATCGCTTATTTTTTCCCATGTTCAAATCTCAAAGTACACTGATTGGTTGATTCGCTCTTGAACGTGGTAGGACATATTCTGGTTTAATATCTTTTCATGTTTCCTTCATCCACGTCAACATAATGCTTGTTCTATTTGTAATTCTCATATTCACATTTACATTCACACTATACGAACTATCGCTGCTTAGTTCATTTAAAATATTAAAGTACATCTAGCAAACGACATTTCTTGCTGCGCATTTCTGAGTTTCTATACAAGTCCTACTTACTCTCCAACGAGCTTCCCACTAAGTCCAGCCTTGACAGACTCCTCGAAATCCTCCTTCTCCAGCCCCAGCTTCTCGTTCCACAACTTAGCCGAGAAGTCTGCAACACCGAAGTCTCCAAACAAAGTCGCCTGCAATAGATCAACTATACCACTGTAGTCATGTTTGCCCAGCTTCTCTAGCCCGCCATCCAATTTCTCCTTCCCGACCACATTCTCAACCGTCCACTTCTCGCCTGTGATCTTCTCGGCAGCAGCTAGGATGTCCTTCTGGCTTGTGATGAACGAAGACACAAAGATATGCTGATTCTTCGTCTTCTCAGGCTGCTCAAGCGTCTTAATAATGGCACGCCCAATTTGCCTCAAATTCGTAGTGACAAATTTCGACTCTCCTCCATCAATCAACTTCGCCTTTTTCGCGTTTGCATCGAGCCCCAAGAAGCTCACTTTGAGTCCCCAGTCGAAGAACGCACCGGTGATAATCGTCGACCATGAAATCTCAGACTCCTTAGACTTAAGGTAATCGATGGTAGCGATCTTGGGCGCAAAAACAGGGATCAAGGAGTTGAGCTTGGCATTCGTGATGTCGGAGCCGTATTCGGAAGGGAGGAAACGTTGCACGCTCGCGGCGATGGAGGCGTCGATTATTTTGTTTTGGTCACCGATGGCGCTGCTACCTATGAAGGATAGGACGGCGTCGGCACCTTTAAGGGCGTTGGTAAGAGATTCGAGGGACTCGTAGTCCGCCTTGACGACCTTGACTCCAGATGGGAATATCGATGTGCTGCTTTCACGGGAGAGGACTGTAATGTCGAAGTTTGATTCCTCGCGGAGGGTCTTGAGAATTGTTGGGCCAAGGTTGCCTCCAGCCTATTGAAGTTGTTAGTGTTATGCAGAGTGTAGGAGAGTGGTAACCTCTGAGCTTAGAGATTGAGGTCTATGTGGGGCAACTCACACCGATGATAACAACATTCTTGATCTCCGAAGAAGACATATTGAAGATATTGAAATTTGAGAAGAGTAGGATGAATGGGAGAAGAGCAGTTGCTGTGAAGAAAAGTATGTTATATGATCGAGGCTGCGAGATGGTGTGATTGTTCGCCATTTCATGCAGTGCTCACGCTGTTATATACCCCACCAAGATACGGCGCGGAGTGCTTCCGATGCTCGCTGCTTCTAACAAATGAGGCTGATTATCAAGTCTCGGTGCTGATTTCGCGCCGACTCTTGGTAAGAAAGTACAGCGTGTGTAATATGAAAGAGCAAGCACTCTTGGAATGGACGAAAAAGGATGAAGAAATGGGGAGTACGAGGAAAGGGCCGAATACTAGATCATTTTTCTCAGCCTATGATTGGCTAGCTTACTATATCGCGGCTACTTTCCGCTGTCATTTCAAAGGTATGACAAAGCTGCACCTGTCTCCTGAAACCCCCCTCGAACCTCAACACCATGATCGCATCTTCGACTTGATTACTATTCACAGATCTTTGCAATACAGGGCAGCGCAGGTACCTATCATGACCTTGGTTCTGCCTTGTGTCAACAAGTCCCGATGCTGCAGCCTTGCTGACCTTTCCATCCCTCGTACGTATATAAAAACGACTGATAGAGCGCCTCTTGGATGAGCTTTTTATATTTGAAGGAAGATGAACTTGGCGCGAAGGAGCGAAACTTCGGGCAACGCGGAGATGCTAACCGGGTGTCCTTTCCTCTACGGCTTGACAAATCCAACCATCACTTAGGCTTCTGTCCTACACTCTATGTTTGGTTAGCAACAATAATGGGATTTTCGTAAGTTGTATAGGTGGCTCTAAGAACAAGGCCACTGCTGTTGTAGAAATGTTAGCGCTGGACCACCTAGCGAGGCCGCCATCGTAACCATTTTTTAGTAAGATGGCGCACAACAATTACGCAACCCTCAAAGGTCAAATATGAAACGAACGGATCGCATTTGCCAGTTAGAGTTGCAACAGATAGCAGCTTTAAGTAACAGCACAATACCTAGTCAATGGCGATCGCGCGGACACTGCGCAAGGAGTCTCTGAACTGGATGAACTC
>BLYF01000046.1:1276630-1364253 GCA_014905255.1 Herpotrichia juniperi | reverse complement strand
TATTGCATACTGTTAGTAAGCGTATCCACCATCACCAGAAACCTTGCAGGAGCGTCTGATTAATGAGATAATGAACTCCCTCCTCTGTCAATTTGACTGGCACGAGTTTCGCACTCTGGCAGCATTCGACATAAAAAATGGGAAGATGAGCTTAATCAATATGCCGTCTCGTCTACCATTCATGATCGGTTTCCATGTGGGGCAGCTAAAACAGCAACTCAGGGTTCACGAGCGGAGAATAGGAACTCGGCAATTATGTGCACGCATGTTAAAAGAGTAGTACTTGTGGATTGTGCTAAACTACAGCTCGTCATTGCGTTACATGTACGGCTATTCCTTTTGCCTTTCAAGTCTTCGCTGTGCAGTACTGATCCAGTAGACTCCCTTTCGAGTTTGGATCAGAGGATCGTTGGACGACGCAATACCCTTGATTCCACCACTCTCGGGAGTTGGGCTGAATGCAATATGCTTTGATATGGCGACGTTGTTATCGGCAACCTTGTTGATTTCCAACCGGCCAACTTCAACAAATGTTGTGCTCTTGTATGGGGTGGTGGCGTCCTCTAGGTCGTCATCGTGGTTCGCAATGTGTGCTTGAATGATGAAGGAAATTGGCTTCTCTGGGAACCGCTTTTTGAGATCATCCTCCAAGTAGTTTGGCCCAAGTTTTGCCAACTGCTCTTTATCATGAGGATAAAGATGTTCTCCATCCACTGGGTCGAGACGGTATCGGACGTTTGTGGTTTTGCCGTCTTTGTTGGTCAAAACGTGAGTGTTGGGTTCGTAGTACTTTATAGTGCCATAGTTGAAGGGGTTTGGCTTTTCAGAAAGTGCAAACGCTGCAGCGGCTGGATGGACAGCGAGGAAGGCTTGAAAGGCAGCTCCGGCTTTCTTGAACGCCTCCAGTTCTTTAGAAAAGTCCCCACCCGCTTCCTGAGCTTTCTTGAGCAGGAATTCAGTAGTCTTGAAAGTACGGAAAAGCTGGAGGAAGCCCAAGAAATCCTCCCCATTCTTGGCCGGAAATCCGTTGAAGGAGTGACCGATTAAGTCAGTATGTATGAGATGGTTGATCTTGAAGCGAATGGCGATGCCCTTGGGAGTGGCGCCATCATCTACATCAGCTACGTGCGGTAAGCCGCCGCCAACAGAAAAGCGAGCTATCACTGGAGTTGTGGCACTGCTGAAGTGGGGGGCTGTCGAAAGTGTTTGGGCTTCCTTAGTTGGTGTGAATTTTCCTTCTACGAGAAGACCTTTGGCGTGTGCTGATGAAAACAAGAATTAGTTTAGGTTCTAGATCGAATGTTGTAACACACGTACTTGTCCGATAGCCTGGGTGCTTGCCAAAGAACGCTTGCATCTCATCTACCAACTTCTTTGGAAGTTTGAGGGATTCATCATGAATGGAATCATAACTTTCGGTCTCATGAGTGGAATCATGAATGGAAACATTACTTTCGGTAGCCATTTCGAAAAAGTTATCGAGACTCAAACTTATTACAATGTGTTCAAATAACTTGTGATTAAAGTTGAGCTCGAACTTCAGCTTATTTATGGGGGAATGGTAAGGGTCGACTATCAGCTCAAATTAAGCTAGACGGGCTGATTGAAAATCACCTGAGCACATTATTTCTTTACTTTTCATCGAGCTAGCGACGGTTTCGATTTGTACGAAGCGAGGTTGCTTCGAGATGGCGTTGGCAAAGCGTCAAAAGGTGGCCTGGATCAATCTATTTTGCTAACCACTATTGTTGAGGGGGAAAGCTGCAGATCTCGCTCAAGCAAGTGCAAGCATTAAAAGTACAGCTAGCAACAGTTTCGCTTCGCAGGAAGCAAAGGTGCTTTAGAATAAGGTTTGCAAGCATCAAAAGGTGCTCTAAAATAATCTATTTTGCTGATCACTGTTGTTGAGGGGAGAAGCTGCAGGTCTCTTGCAAGCAAGTGCAAGCATTAAAAGTTCAGCTAGTAACAGTTTTGCTTTGTAGAAAGCAAAGTTGCCTAAGAATGGGGTTTGCTAGCGTTAAAAGTGGTCTGGAATAATCTATTTTGCTAACCACTGTTGTTGAGGGAAAGATATGCGAGCTTTAAACGCCCACTATTTGCGAATGCGGTTAGAGATGTGGTTACCAGTTTCTCAAGCTTAGGTCGAGCGTATATCGACAATAGTGGTGTATGGGCTTACGCGAGAGGCTGTGGCTGTACCGAACAGGTGATGTGGGTCGAAAAAACGCTAGAACTAGTGAGAGCCTGCTGACCATTTAACTTGACGTGATTAGATGGGTGATGCAGGCGTAGTTTCATTCTCAGCTATCCCTTGGTTCTGTGGCTGGCTGATCCTTCAACGGCTTGTCCTAAATAGGCAAGATCTCGGTTCGGGGCGCTGCAGGTGTTGCGTCCCGTTCCGAGCGAACCTGCGACAATGGAACCTAGCGTTGTTGGCCTCCATTTATTCTGCCGCAGAATAATTTAGGTTGCTCCAACGCCTCGCTCTACCTAAAAAGGGTTAAGATTAAATCCGCAGCCAGCCAGTCAGCCAGCCATAATTAGTATTAGGCAACGCAAGCCAACCCAACCTCAGTCTTTCTTGATGCGTTGTCAACGTTAAATCCTTGCATTTGGTACAGTCACCTAGCCCTGTGCAACACACCATGATGTGCATAGATCGACGTAGCCCCACCATTTGTTTTGTGACGCCTTACTGTGGTTGCAGCGGCAAGTAGTGTACGTGGTCGGTGCATCACAGGGATTAGGTTGAAGGAAGCAAAACCACTCCAGTTCCTCACACCGATTAGCCAGCTTTTACGCTACCGACCCACTACAATTCTATCCTCTGTTTGGTCAAAAAACAAGCGAGTAGAAACCTTTGATGCTGAAGCCACCGCACCAACCTCACACGCTACTTACCGCTACAACCGTAGTACAAGTCAACAGCCAGCCACACCTAGGCAGCTTATTGAAATCTTTAGCTGCGATTTGTTGGAGATCTGCACCGTCTACTGAAATCTAAGATCTTGCAAGCATAGCCTTGTGGCTCAATATCGATAAGATCTTAATGCATCCAATGGTGGCTCTTTAACTTCGTTTATGCAAACTTAGTTCTTAGTTGCATGATCAATATGCATTAATGGAAATGGGCATATTATTGTCCGAAAAGTATGAGTCTCGCTTCACATGAAAGAAAGGAAAGCTCGGACGGCATTTAGCCTTGGATCGCATCTTCTAGCAATTTCATAAAGTTTGATATGCGTTGATAGCAGCTCGCCGTGGCTCACGCGTTTTCTATTGTCCAATGGCGGACACAATGATGCATGTTGTTTCCTTAAGGTGCTATGCAGTTATCAGAGCATTGACCAACTCCAGTCTAGTGTATCTAATAGCTGTCGGTTGACACTTAAGGAGATCACAAGGTGCGAATGGGTACAGACAGATCTGAGACGAGCGATCTACAATCTTCTCTAAACTAGGACGCATAGCTTCGCGTTAGAACTCAAAGACAGTCCCTAATTGGTCACAAACCCGGAGTCATCTTCGCATGGTCAAAAGTGCCCTCACAGAGGCCTTTGCAGGCCTTATAGACCTTATTTCCGGTCATTAAACGAAGATTAGCTATGAAGCATCTAGACAGAAGAATGCGACCGGAAATTCATTATGAGATCGCGAGCTACGCTTGCAAGAAAAACCTGGATAACACAAGAATTATGTGCAATATATTCGGCAATGACAGTGACTCGATGCGATGCAAAAGTAACGAAGCAAGAAACTATTTCCAATGGCGCACTATGGTTGACATCTTCGCAGCTGAATTCTATCTAGAGCGGGATTTATGTAGTCTCTGCATGATACGATAGACGCCTTTGCAGATAAATGCCATCTGGGGCGGGATTTATGTAGCCTCTGCATGATACGATAGACACTTTCGAAGAAGAATGCCATCTAGTGCGGGATTTATGTAGCCTCTGCATGATAAGATAGACACCTTCGCAGATAAATTCCATCTAGAGCGGAGTTTATGTAGCCTCTGCATGATAAGATGGACACTTTCGCAGATAAATTCCATATAGAGCAGGATTTATGTAGTCTCTGCATGATATGTTGTCTCTGCATGATATGTAGTCTACGCATGATATGTAGGCCCTTATGCAAGACTAAATCGGTCCAATATGGGCCGTCTTTAGAGGGCACGCTTAATCCTGTGAAGCAGACACGGGAAAAAATTGCGTTCTAGACATTCCATAGACTCCATTACCAAGACCAGCGCTACACATTTGTTATCATGCGATCTATTAGCGGTCGCCCTAAGCAAGGTGGTACAAGCAAAATTAACTCGAGCACAACATCTTTAGCAGTATATAAAGCAGCTGCTAATACACCCCTCTGCAATCCTTCACCCCTCACCCAACTTCATCTCTATACTCGATCGAATACAACTAGCTATCATCGATGGCTGCTATACTTAGGCATTTGGCGAGTCACGTTGCTGACATAGGCAAAATACCCACGTTGAGTGATATCCTCCAGAGAAAGAACAATCATGATGTGGAGACGGACAATATGGAGGTCTGGGACAAGGGCGTGTTCATGAATGAGCTTCATAGACAAGGCATCATGATGCCCACCACTGATAACAAAGCTGCCGATGGTGTCCTCGTTGCCAAAAAAGGGATCAAACAGGGGACCTACAAGGGAACACAGATGGCATTGACTGAGATTTATAGTTTGATTGAGGAATCGTATGTTACCACTCCCATCTAACCTCCTAAGACTCGCTAACTTAAACTCAGCGCTGTGTCTCACTTTGACTCAAAAGGCTTTGAACCTGTCTTCCCCAGGAAGAGAGATCTCACAGAGAAGCAAAAAATATACGAATGGAGCGACGGGACGGACCACTATCCTCCTCATCTCCTGTCAATTCCTACGGATCTACAGGAAGCATCGGCAACCAACCCAGGTGTTGGCACCCTATTCGACACTGACCAGAAGACGTTTCTTGCGCGTATTGGGATGATAGTTTCCTTCATGATCCCAGATAAAATGTCCCACGACAATACACCATACAAAGGACCAACTCTTGCCGACTGCGAAAAGTGGAATCGTGGCAAGGCACTCAAACCGACAGACATCACAGAAGGCAAGAACATTGGCGACAAAGTTGATTGGTACTCGGATGCCCGGTTCGCTCAACAACACCTGAGTGGCGTCAACCCAACAACCATCGAGACGGCTCCGCCAAATAAGGTGAAAGCTTACGTTGATGAAGCGGAAAAGCAGAAACTTGAAGGAATGAAGAAGCTGCTGTCGCAGGGCAATGACCTGTTCATCCAAGACTATTCATACTTTCGTGACGCAACTGGTGTGAAGAACGAGGAAGAGTTCAAAAACGTCATCCCCGATATAGAGGACGGGAAACCAACTGGAAAAACGGACTGCCGGTATGCTTGTGCGTCGGTTGTCATCTTCCAGCTCAACTCCGATGGACGACTTCACCCATTAGCCATCACTCTCGATTACAAAGGCAGTTTGGACAAGTCCATTACTATCTTCAATCGACGATTGACTCCAAACGACAAGGGAGACCGTAATGAGAAGGATGACTGGCCATGGAGGTACGCCAAAACTTGTGCGCAGACCGCTGACTGGATGCTGCATGAAATAGCAGTACATCTAGTCGAAACACATCTCGTTGAGGAGGCCATCATCGTTGCAACGAACCGGACCATTCCAGATGACCATCTGTTGTACGAGATACTTAGCCCACATTGGTTCAGAACCCTTGCATTGAATTCTGCGGCTCGCACTGTCTTGGTCCCAATGGTCATTGCCAGGCTTGCTGGACTTGGATCTACGCCCTCGCCTGTGCCCGGAGCCCGCCCAATAAGCCGTGCGTTCGGACTAGTCAACTGGTCATACAAGCACTTCAACTTCCAGGACAAGTACATACCGAATGATCTGAAGAAACGTGGATTCAACCTCGACGCACACACTGGAAACAAGTATCGCAATTATCCGTACGCCACCGACATCTCTTTGCTTTGGGGGGTAATACACGATTTTGTGAAATCAATGCTTGCGACCAAGTACAAGTCTGATAAGGATGTTCAAAATGATCCATATATCTCGACATGGTGCACGGAGATCCAAACCAAAGGTCAACTCACTACCTTCCCAACCATCACCACTGTGGCTCAACTGATCGACGCGGTTACGATGTGCATACACATAGCTGCACCACAGCATACTGCGGTGAACTATCTCCAGGACTACTACTACAGCTTCGTCCCATCCAAGCCACCTGCGCTCTGCACACCTTTACCGGCGGATCTCAAGACGTTGCAGGCTTACACAGAGAAAGAACTCACCGATGCACTTCCAATCGGTACCGAAGGCGCAAAGTGGAAGGACTGGCTACTTGCTGCAGAAATGCCTGAAATGCTTAGCTACAAAGTTGAGGCAAGATATAACCTGATCACGTACGCCAAATCACTCTACAATGTCAACAAGAACCGAACTTCCTCGGAAAACAAAGAATACGACTCCCCAGCCATCAAGCTCGCCGCCGCAACATTCTATAGCCGACTGAAGGAACTCGAAATAGCCTTCAAGTGGGTTTCGGCGATGCAAACCGAGGGAACTGAGGAGTATAATGTCTTGCAACCAGAGTTAACTGCTATCTCAATCTTGATCTAAAGACTTTGGTTGGAGTCGTTTCAACGCGGTTATTGGATCTTGTGCCTTGGTGGTGAGGACTATATGGGAGCGACGGGGAAAACTGCCCACCATAACGAGACTGTGATAAAGAACACCTTCACTTAGTAAATGGCCTGATTGCCTTCCGTGATGACCTTCAAACACAATTTTGTATGTAGCTGAATACAAATGTTGACTTTCAATTAGCTTGACGTGTTTAACGTGATACAATATGTAAGCTGCTTAATGTATTACAAAGAGAGCTTAGCCTGTAATCTTTTAGAATTTATTTCAAGAGCTCTCTATAACGCTAACAACGCCAAGTCTTATTAATAGCTAAAAGGCTATCTTGCTAGAAGTAATATGCCAAAGCTATAATATATTTTGTAAGTAAAGTATAAATACAACTAAGCTATACACTCAATTTAGCTTATATCTCTCTATAGTAACTCAGCTTAAACTACGTATTAAATACTATCAATATAGTAGCCATGCTATATTAAGCAGTATTCACAGAATTATTTTTATATGCACACAATTTATGCTCAAGCTCTCTATTACAAGTATAGCAAGCAATTATAATAAGCTTAGCTATACAGGTCATTAGACAATAGTTTTTCGTTTTACTACTTACTTTTGCCTTTTTTCTTAGAATAGCTAATAAGCTAGCAAGTTCAACGAATATAGCTGGATAGTACTGTAGATCTCAAAGTCTAACTATAAAGACGAGTTTGTAAAGGATTCACGGTTACATTTAAGTATCCTCGACCGGCTCCAATGAAATATTCCTGAGTTTGAGTTCTAGCTACGTTTCTTTGAATGGACAAGGAATCACAGAGGATATAATTTCTAGAAGCCAGCCTTAACATCCTATATGTAAATTTAGGTTAACTATTTATATAATGACAGACACTTCTTGCTATATTATTTACACCTAAGACTTCAGCAGGTCCGGCTTCCAAAGTTCGTCTCTATGAATCAGTTCTAACATATTGAATTCCTTTATTCAACTATTAACAACGTTCTTATAAGGACCGTTTGGTAGTATATCTTAATGGCTCTAATGCTACCCGAGATGCTGCTCTCCTAAATAAAGCGGGGCTAAGAGTATCGTAGAAGATACCTGTTACTCGAACCCAAAACTATAAATTTTACAGACGTGGAACTTGGTGCCTGCCACCTCTATTTTCAGGATCAATCGAAGGAATGCTTATAATTTTAAATTTCGTTGTAACCTGTCGTTAGAACTGTAGTTTAAGTAAACTGTTAATTATAGTTAAGATAGAAATTTTGCATAAATAACTGAACATACAGCTGCCTAGAACATTTGTCACTAAAAATCTAGCTGTTTAATGTACTTCTTCTTTCATTGACTTTATCTATGTAAGCTCTACAAGGTCTACTATTAGCACGCGGCCCCTTATGTACAATAAAGAATTTTAAGGTAACCTCTTAGAGGCTTAAATCTACAATAATGCTAACCTTTAGCACTAGCATGTGCTCTAAATGCTGCCTATCGTTAATTGTTGCGACAAGGTATGTTAACGCCTTACACAAAAAAAGAATAGAACTAATTATTATCCGGTAGGAGATCCGCATGCCCTTATGGAGCACTGCCCACTCGTGGCTTGTTTTGATTTTTGTGTTAGGTAAGCTCGTTTACTATAAGCTACGCGCTCTTTGAAAATGACCTGGGCCTCGACCTTTCCCGACCTTAAATCGTTCAAAGCCAACCTTAGCTCGTGACCCGAAGATAAGCTGAGCCATACGGACTGCAACCTCCATTCAAGAAACTTTCTTAAAGAGGATTTTGAGAAAAGCCCACTTGAGACCCACACATGCACCCTGCATGTATCTCGCTCGGTTCCTGGCTGCCTCGAAGTGGATTTTGGAAGCTGATGTAAGGACTGAAGCACCTGGTTTGGGAACAAGGGATCTTCGATGGTTACGATCTCACGGACGAGCAGAGCACTTGATGAGTTCGTGGATAAGGATTATAATGTGAACGAGGAGCTGGTGATGGCGAAGATAAGCTCAACAAAATTTGCGGAACGAAGTAGAAGTGTTACAGGAAATGGTGGGGAACCTAAACTATAGTTCCAACAACAACTTGCAACGAGGTTTAAAAATACGACGCTTTGGTTTCGCCACACGTTGGGCAAGCGTGTAAGATGCAAGAGGGTATAGAGAGGAAGTTGTGCCTCAGAGATGAATGAAAGGTATAGCAAGAGTAAAAGTCATGACTGGGTAGCCAAATAAAGTGGACCACCGCACTGTTTGCTTCCACTCATTTCATCGCATTTCCTACGATGGAGCCTTTCAAAAAAATAAAATGTGTACAAGAACCAACCCTGTTTTTTAGATATGCAATTGTGACATCGGTTTCTCCAGAATCCTTATATAGTTCAAGTCTAGGAGACTTGAAAGGGGTTCCCGTTCATTAGATCAGTGAGAGATATGTCAACATCAAGCATTGAAGTCCATAATATACGACTAACTAAACACTTAATTGAAACAAACGCGAGATGAAGAGACTTGCGTTTGGAGCTTCTTTATACCCATATATTCTCAAATATCATGTGCCACTACAACTCATCCTTGTCTTCCCTTGAAATACTCTTCTCCTTGAACGCTTCCCCCTCCTTCTTCACCCTCCTCAACCGTAAAACCCTCGCACCATGACTCTTAACCTCTGCCTTCAGCACCCCACCCGCCTCAGCAACCCCAATATTTCTGCCAAAGAGCCTTGAATCTTCATTCGCAAGGCCTTGCGCGTATGGGATCTGTGTCGCATTGTACCAATTAGCATCATTCAGCACCGCCGTTCGCTCTCCCTCCGTCTTCGCTGCGAGCAGCGCTTCCGCAGTCACTTCAGACATGCGATTCGCCCACAGGTCATGAATCGCCCAATCGGACTTAACGTGCGGCGCTGAACCACCGGGACCGTACGGGATGAAGATCTCAGCAAGTGAGACGCTCATCTCCATATCTTCGCCCCCGGCATTCAGGAGAATCACAACCTCGTCCCCGTTCGCTAGATGTCCGCTCCAGACATGCGTTTCACCAACACCCCACTCATCTTCCGCAACGCCCCTCGTGTCTCTTCTCACTCTCGTCACGCTCCGTCCATGCGGATCCTGGCTCAGCGCAATGATTGCAGGATTATTCAAAATACTCAGCGCACTAGGATCCATCGTCCTCAAATCATTACCGAGAAATAGCGGTGATTTGAGCGCGGCCCACAGCGCAAAATGCGCTTTATATTCCTCGTCTGTCATCCCGCCCTGCCCGACTTCAAGCATGTCAAGATCGCTCCAGCCGCCGGGGATGCTACGGTCAGCGAAGGGAGCTATTTTGTTGAGGATAAAAAGGACAGAGCAGTGAGTGCCGGGCGCGACGCAATTCACGTCGCCAGGGGCGACGGTGTTGCAGCCGCAGAGATCATCGGGGCGCGTGAAAGAGTCGTATATATCGCCCGTTATACGCCAGGAGTTGGCTATGGACATTCCCCACTGTCGATATGTTAGTTGACGAAATATCTAGGAATTTTGTTTGAGAAGAGAGATGTACTGTATGGACAAGATCCTCGCCCCAATTGCACAGATTTAGCAGCATGTTGCGTCCTGTAGTTTTCATCGCGTCTGACATGGCTTTGAAGCGATTGAAAGACACTGTCGGTGTGCCAACACGACCCATATGATAGCAGCTGTCGTACTTCAACATGTCGACTCCCCATTCCGCGAAGCTGTTCGCGTCGTCGACCTCATGGTCAAGTGATCCCTCTGTTCAATATTAGCCCCTCAGTCCAGGCCTTGAACATGCGGTAGTATACCAAATCGCGCACAAGTCATCTCGCCAGCACTGCTGTACATGCCGAACTTGAGGCCCTTGTCGTGAAGTTTGTCCGAAATTGACTTCAGACCACTGGGAAATTTGCTGAGTTCAGGTTGCAGTTTTCCATGCTCATCACGACCGTTCGCATCTTGCCAGCAATCATCTAGCACAACGTATTGGTAACCTAGATCCCGTAGCCCTAAGCTTACAATTTGCTCAGAGGTGCTGAGGAGCAGGTCTTCGGAGACTGCGCAGCCGAAGGCGTTCCAGTTGTTCTTGCGCCATCAGCATGTAGTTTGATATGGATTCTGGGAGTGTCGCACCCAGCCCATAGGAGGCGTAATAGCTAGTCCATTATTGATGGCGGTGGCACCACTTAAAAATACTGTTACTGCAATAATACTGCCACGAACAATTGCCATGTCGGTAACTCTGTGAAGCCCGGATATTTGGTACGTTGCCTGAAGTAAAAATAGCTTTGGATTTGGCGATTGCACTGACGAGTTTGTTTCGAGTCGAGCTTTGTCGACAGCAAGCGTCAAGCGGTACCTTTTATCTCACCATGCTCTCATGGATGCGACGTTGGGAGAAGTTCAGCGCCAAGTCTCCAACCTCTGGCGGTCAGAAGTTCTCCACAAGTTACTCCACACATGCATGAGCTTTCCGCCGCTACTACCTCCGGGACGCAGAAATCAACCCCACTTTCTTGGCAAGGTCGAATGCCTGTCTTCACCTTCATTTTTTCAGCACGACAACGGCGACGACTTGCTTAGCGCCAGCAGCGCCTCATAATCCGGATCATTGTCCCTCGGCTCAAGTTCCATGTGTGGCGCAAACTGGACGAGGAAGCGCAACAACCATCGATCTAACACGAAGCTCGTTTCCTTACGCTTGAGACAAGTCTGATGGAACGCTCTCAGGCGACTCATAGCGCTGTCTACGCTTGGCCAGTACGTGCGCAGACGCAAAAGTATCTCAAAGTTGCGCTCTAGCCTCGATTTAGAGATACGAATTTGGACTTCGTCGCCAGAGAAAAGCAGTGTATGGATCTGCACTGTTGATGCGATGACGAGGATGTGAGAAACAGCAGAGTACAAGACTTCGCTACCAGGCGTGCAGAAGGAGCGGTAGACGAGGGAGCAAAGTTGGGTAGCATGGTACTTGCAGGTTTCAGCATACGGGGATGAGGACGTTGCTGCTTCAACAGAGTAGGACAGAAATTGATAGTTCAGGAGCTGACCATAATGGTAATATCCAAGGTATACGGCCGCGAACATACGCCCCAGCCCGCGAGATACGAACGATTGAAAGTTCGCGGGCGTGTCGCGCATGTTTGGAGGTAAGTTCTCTAGCCATGCATCGAGTTCGCGAGATAGTGATCGCATGCTTATCTCCAAGGGCGCGCCTTCGAGGTGTTCAGATACACACCGGCGGTTGAAATCGATGATACGCGACAGTATTCTGTTGAGTTTAATCATCTCTGCAAGCAGTGGAGATTGGAAAGTTTTTGAGCTGTTGATGAAGTTTGAAACAAACTGGGCGCTCATTGAGGAGAACGGAATCTCGTCTATGGGTAGAGGTACGGTGCTGTCCATAGGCATGACCCTGGGGAGCTTGACTGCAGTTGATGACCACACATCGATCATGCAGACTGTCCACCATGTTCTGATGTTCACTTCGCGTTCCACAAGACCGGAAATTTGTCGGTTCGGTAGATCAAGCATCAGGCATAAGCGGCCAGCCATGCTGTAGTATAAGTTCTCGACATCTGTATCGCCACTGGCAGCCGCGTATGCTCCCAGTAATACATATGCTTGGACGGTAGTAGGGCTGATATCACGCATATCGAGAAGCTTTTCGCTTGCTGCTCTATAACCTTCTCCCCTTTCTCTAGGATCCATTCCAGCGAACTTTTCGTTGACGGAAAATCTTGAGGAGAGAGCGATGATAGCAAGAAGAACAACCTCTGGAACTCTGTTTTTTGCCACATCATCCATAAGTGACGGCCGATGGTACATGGAGTGGAATTGGTCGTGAATATAGTTGAAATACAATTCCACCAGTTCGAGCCGCAAGGCCATCGAGGGAAGTTCTTGATAAGGCTGACAGAGAGGCGATGCCAACTGTCCTGGGGGGGTCTGCTGGGTAACTGCAGCTTCCTGGAGCCTAGCCTCTCGTTTGGAATAGTAACCCCCTTCTGGGAGCCCTTGAATGCAGTGTAGCCCGCGCGACAGGCAGTTTTCGCATACTGTGCCTCGGTCTCTTGATAGGTATATGCACCTGCGTCGCCGAGCACTTCAACGTATTAGCGGAAACGATCCAGCGCTTGAAGATGTGGAGAAGGCTTACCGACAGGCGTTGCATGCTGTAGGTTTTCGCATCACGTCCCAAGTGTCGGAAAGCTCGTGGGTGGATGTCGGAGAACTAAACCTTGGAAGTCACCAGAAAGCTGGGTGGGATGACGGCTGACTCGCGCGGACCTCGGGAAGGCACGAACCCTGAGTAATCTAAGCTACTCTAATATCTAGCGGCGGAATACTAGCGGAAACCTCTTCACACCTAAGATCAGATTCCCTTGGTCTCAGGATCTGCAAAATCAGACTCCTGGATATGTCGTCTACTGATTGGCTGCGCTTCCCCATCCGAGTGCCCTGTCCATCCCCATGGGCATCTGGACAACCGTCCTGCCATGTGCTTCCCCGCAACCCAATCTAGCCTTACCCTCATTCGGTCGTCTCCGACTTCACGGGCTCGTTCATGACTCCTGCTGCCAAGACCGTTTCCATTTCGTCTACTCGTGAGATGTATATAGACTACGAGATCCTTCTCAGTCCATCCTTCTCATCCAGCGAGCACATCGTGGGATAACAGACTCACAGCAACTTCGAAACCCTTGAGCCATCTCGGCCTTCCACACCAAATGCATCCGGACATGGCTTCCGCAGAGAAGTCCTCAGGCTATGTGGCCGAGCGTACCACATCTACGCCCGGTCATAATGCCGTTGACGACACCAACGCGGCCATAAACAATGAGCACAACATGACGGTCCGACAATCGCTACGCTTCTGGTGGAAAGCCGTGGTATTCTCCTTCGTTATCTCACTCTGCGTTGTGATGGAGGGTTACGATACCAGTTTGATGAACAAGTTCTTCGCCTTCGAGCCATTCAAAAACAAGTTTGGCGATGAAGTTGATGCAGATGGCAACAAGCTCGTGTCTTCAAGGTGGCAGACGATCATCCTAAACGGAACTCAAGTAAGTCTCACACCGTTCTATTAGTTACCGAAGACGAGCTAACGTGGTGTAGGTGGGATGTATCTTGGGTCTCATAATCAATGGATACATCACCGAGTGGATCGGGTATAAGAAGACTATGATCGGCAGCATGGTTTTCATGATAGGCGCCATTTGCATTCCCTTCTTCTCCACGGGCTTGGAGATGTTTCTTGTTGGAGGCATCATTCAGGGCCTACCTTGGGGTGTCTTCCAAACGCTCGCTATTTCATATGCAGCAGACCTGTGCCCAACGCACCTGCGAGGTACGTCGACAAGTTAAATATAACGAGAGTATAACTAATAACTCAATAGGATACATGACCTCATGGGTCAACATGTGTTGGGTCATCGGAGGTCTTCTATCGACAGGAATCCTGACCGGCCTCATGAAGAACACCTCCCAGTGGGGATACCGTGTGCCATTTGCACTACAGTGGATTTGGCCTATCCCAATCATCCTAGCCACTTTCCTAGCACCAGAATCACCTTGGTGGCTTGTCAGACAAGGACGTGTCGAAGACGCTAAAGCCGCTATTCGCAAGATCACCACTCCTACAGAAGGTATCGAGTTTGACCTTGACGCCCACGTTGAGATGATGGTCGTCACAGACCAGTTCGAGAAAGAAGTCAGCGCCGGAAGCAACTACTGGCATCTGTTTCGTGGCAGTGATTGGCATCGTACTGAAGTTTCGGCTATGGCGTTCATTACGCAGGCACTCTGCGGTGTGCCTTTCATGGGTTTTGGGACGCAGTTCATGCAGGGCGTTGGATTGTCTCAGGACGACTCATTTCATCTGACAATTGGGCAAGACTGTCTAGGTCTCGTTGGATGTTTCATCGCGTGGTGGATCATGACGCGCTTCGGTCGGCGGCCCATCTATCTTGCCGGTCTCTCTGCCATCTTTGTTATTCTCATGATTGTTGGATTCATCGGCCTTGCGCCCGCATCGAACAAGAGCGCAAGTCTCGCAGGAGGTATCATGATCATCCTCATGATTTTCTGTTTCCAGGTATGTCCCTTCGCCCCACTCAAATATTTATATCGAGTGTCTTGTTAACCACCTCAGCTCTCCCTCGGCCCAATCTGCTACTCTCTCGCCGCCGAAATCCCTTCCTCCCGCCTCCGCGTAAAAACCGTCGCCCTCTCTCGCGCATCCTACAATTCTATTGTGTTCATCACGAACACCATTATGCCAAAAATGGTAGGGAAAAACGACTGGAACTGGGGCGCGAAAGGCGGCTTCTTCTGGGCCGGCATCGCACTGCTTTTTATCGCATGGGGATATTTTAGGCTTCCGGAGCCGAAGGGGTTCACGTACTCGGAGCTGGATTTGTTGTTTGAGCACAGGGTTTCTGCGAGGAAGTTCACAAGGGAGACGGCGGAGGCGTTGAAACCGGCGTTGACAGACGTGGCACATATGCATGAGAAAGTGGCCGCGGTTGAGCATGTGGAGGAGCGTGCGTGAGAGACTTGACTCCGGTGTATCTCCACTGAGCAAGCAAGGCTAATTTGCATGGGTACTTGCGTTCCTGCCTACTAGTAACCTTATATAACAGTTGTATAAAAATGACTTCTTGACAGATCAAAGCTCTTTTGTTCTCTATGACCGTGTTAATCCACGCTTGTATTCTAGCGTATTCCAGACGACCCATGGCGAAGCTATGTAAAAGTCACTGAACTCCAGAATTCCATCGATCCTCCAAAAGTCCAGTGACGATTAAATTATAGCCGATAATTAAGACGGAGATGCCCATTTTCGTTCAGGGCTAATACTTGAATCACGAATGGAATGCTAGGAGAGAGTGGCTGGAACTAGGAAAATATATTCAGTCTCTGCCGTATGCTTTATCCCACGGGGCAAGAGCACCTATCCCTGTGCTATTTACGGTATATATGCATTCTGCTTAAGAAGTCGAAGAGGCGTAAACATTGGGGGATTGAACAGACAATTTCTGGATAGGATTTGTGTGCGTTCGCGTAGAATTGACCATTTTTTTGGTCGGCAGATCTTTCCGCCAGATGACGGGAGTTGACCGGAACAGCCAAAATGGGCTAGTAGCATTGGTACTATGAGCTAGTCTCGACTGAAGAAGCTGTAGCCTGGAGTTGAACATTAAAATATTTCTTAAGCTAGGATTCAACGTTCAAGGTTTACTCCAATTTAATTACTTAAAGGCTACTATTCTTTCCTCCCAAGGACTTTCCGTCTGCACAACCATAGTGCAACTTCCAAGATGGCGAATTCTGTGAACGATCTAGTCGCAGTTGTAAATGGAATGATGTTTGATGCAAATCCACTCGTACACTCGACGCCCAAAGAGAATATTTTGGACGTACCAGCTCTGATCAACTTCGACTGGATTCTGGACGCAACTAAAGGTGGGCCTGTATTCTCCAGAGAACGTCTCAACCAAATCATTGCCATATATGAGGAGGTGAAAGACCACGGGGGTACGTATGAGATAGTTGATCTTCTGGGGAAGAAATACGAAAGGACCGCAAAGCCTACTTACTGTACTACTGGGAGTGACGGGACCCCGCTGTCAATGAAAATAACTGTGGGCTATCATTCCTACCAAGACATGGCCGAAGAGGACGACCTGACTGTATTGGATCAAAAACAAGCATTTCCATTCGCTATCTGGCATACATCCGACAACAGCATGTGCCATGATTGCCATGGGATAAACGCGCAGCTGAACACCTGGGAGCATGAATGGGAGAAATCCAAGTATCGTCAAGATCTAATAAGCCATTTGGAAGAGCATGGCCCAGAAATGGCGGAAGTTGAACAGATTGTTTGTTTTGGCTTGGGCTTTATTGGAAAATTCTCAAACGGAAGTCACTCTGCGCGTCCTTATTTCCAGCACCTAGCTGCCTGCACGATCCGCGACTTATTGGAAAAGCAGCAAGGAAATAGTATCGAACAAACTCCACCTCGGAAAATCAAGATTTACGCACAAGACCCGAGCTACTGTGACGAATGCATAGCAAAACTGAGAGAGAAGCACAAGATCGAAGTTGTTGAGAACCCTTATGGATTCGCCAGGGTTGACGACAGCACATTCGTTCTCACCTTCAGCCCTGATATACCTGTTCGGCAAATCATCGCAGACCTGACTCTGGAATACAACGGACCTGCAGGAATGTTATGTGACGAGATCGAATCAGATGGACTGGAGTATGCTGTACAGTCCTACGACAGCAACACGGATTGCGCCGTGTCTTCGTATACGACGGATCCTCCTAGCCCCAACCTGGCAAAGTATCAAGATAGGTGCATGGCGTTGAGCTTGAACGACAAGAAGTTGCCTCATGAGCAACAAATATTTGGGGGGACCGCGCTTTATCTCAAGCACAAATGAACATCGTATATTCTATATTTGCAATTCAACATCTTTTGTCTTTATGCACCTTTGTTAGCTGCCCTATATGCACGATCTGCGATGTTCTTTTTAGCGTGCAAAAAATTCTCGAGATCAAAGTCTATTCGCAAGACACGGCGTAATGCACAGTGGGAAAAGAGCTGGTGTAAGACATTTGAAACAGTGCCCTAGAGGATCCTAAAGATCTCAAAAGACTTGGCAAGAAAACTTTCGTAGTCTCAGTCTCACCGAATATCCCAGTCCGCCAAACTTGCATGAACATGCATCCAGAAGGACCCGTAGGAATGATATGCGACTGGATGGTTAAACGCCTAAATATGATATGGAGGTCTCATAATATGCGGAAACACCCCCGGGCTGGACAAATAGATGACGGAACCGCTTGTGACGGACAAGAATAGTTATACAATCCTTCGCTGCCGCTAAGGGTTTTCATAACATAGAAAGGTTACAGCCCACAGGCGGGATACAGTACCGATCCTTCTTGGCACATTTTGAGGGCATACACAGGCCGGAGAAAAGCACTTGACCTAAATGATGAACGATTTGTCCAAAAATTTGGAGCGGTGGGTCTCTATTTGCGTAATAATGCGCCAGAACAAATACTGTTATGCAGTTTATGTACTGTTTTCTTGTATGTTTGTTATGTGATCTTCTATAATTTACAATTAGTGCTTCTTATAGTTTGTAACAGTTAAAGAAGGTTTAAGCCTATTGCTTCGTTCTGATCGGTATTTGTGTAGTGATGATCAACAAATCTACGTTCTGTGCACCCTCCTCCCTCCTCATTTCAATGGCCTATTCTCGCCTCGCAGCCCACAGGATTCCTCCAAAAATCTGATTCATGTACCAGTCATCCTGATACGCCCCGTCAAAGTGTCCCAAGGCAGTGAAGAAGCTCCTTCCGCCCTCAAACTCCTGGCACCACACAAGTGGATGATCTTCGCCCATCTTCCCGCCTTGGAAACTCTTCATATCGCCTCTCAGCAAAATCTTCAAATTCACATTCTCGCGCGGATGAGTGTGGAAGTTGTACCATTCGTCCTTCCAGCCTTCTCTACTACCAGCTCCGTTTAAGATCCAGTGATTCCGGTTCGAATTTTCGACGATGAGAGTTCCTATTTCGGCGGGTGGATGCATGTCGAAATGTGCTCCAATCAATTTTCCGTACCATTCTGAGTTTGGCATTCCTGCTGCGGCACCGTGGATGCCTACGATTCCTCCCCCCGCACGTACAAAGCTTTTTAGTGCGTTGAGCTGTGGTTGGTCGAAGATGTCACCGATACTCTGAAGTAGTACGATAACTGAATAGTGGGAAAGTGATGATGATGCAAAGATAGTGGCATCTTCGCTAGTATCAACAGTGAATAGTTTGGTTTGAGCTGCGAGAGTGCTAATCGAGGATATAGCGGAGGGTATGGACATGTGGCGGTAGCCCAAGGTTTTGCTGAAGATAAGGATGTTGAAAGGCTGGTGAGTATTCATGTTGGAAAATTGGCGTTACTCACAATACGATGGTTTATTTGTCTACTCCTTGATGTGGCTCCGTTGCAGTTGAAGCAGAAACTATATGTTGACATGCTAGGTAGCTACTTATGCGCAAAGAGTTTAAGGCGCTTTGACATCAAATTAGGCTAATATCATTCCAACTATGATGTCATTTCCTCATCCCTCTGCCCGTTATGACTCTAGACAGAAATTCCTTGGAGTTGAACAGACTCCTCCGTACCTACTCACCAGCCCCCAGCTGCCATTTTCCACACAGCCCACCCTATAAAAGCCGCGATTGCGATACATAGGATCACATTGGCGCCATTAGAACAATCTGAGGATTCTTGTCGATAAGGTTGCCTCCGATTGTATACAGTGGGAAGGAGTGGTGTACGCTCAGTCTGCCAATGCACATGGCTTGAACGACTGTTAGAGTGCGTGGAGATAGTAGGTGCAGGATGTATATAATAAGCAGGTATAGGGCGCGTATGGCGATTAGGCGTAGGGGGCGTATATGGATTAGGTGTAGCGGGTGTATAGGTAATAGACGTAGGGGGCGTATAGGGACTAGGTGTAGGGGGCGTATAGTTATTAGTCGTAGGGGGCGTATAGTTATTAGTCGTAGGGGGCGTATCGGGACTAGGTGCAGCGGGTGTATAGGTAACAAGTGAAGTGGGCGTATAGTGGTAAGGTGTGGCGGGCGTGTAGTGATTAAGTGCAGGTTGCGTATAATGATTAGGCGTAGGTGTAGATTTCGTAGAGCGGGTAGATACAGTCTGTGCAGAGTAGGTAGGTGTAGGGTAGGCGAAGTGTGCGGGTGCAGGGTTTGTGTAGTGAACTGGCGTAGAATGCGCGATATTCGACCAAGTTCTGGGCGCTAGCAAGGCATTGGGTTTCGATGAGAATATACGTGTGTGAGGTTTCGGTGGCGGTGGTGGTGGTGTGAAGCCAATGAATTTGATTAGGTAGTCGTATGAATCTGCTCTAAGTGTGCATGTCGAGTGTCGCGTGCGCCTTAATAACACCGATTTAATCGTACGTTGCACTTCGGTTTTTATGTAGCTGTTTCTATGGAGCCCAGAGTTGTTGACGAGGAAGAGCTGGGAGCCGTTGTCAGGGTGAATTTTGCTAGGATAGATTGGTAGATGCTGAGAGCGGGTAAGGGCATTCCGAGGATGTCTTTCCATGAGGTCCTTTCCTCCAAAGGAAGTTATCTGAACCCATTAATGAATATACGCAAATAAGAATGGATCTAACCAACCATCAATATAACAACTTCCTTTTTGCCCGGTTTTACAGCAAGAATTAGCACTGGGTGATCAAAGCAACCGTCATCAATGGTTCCAGCAGCGTCCAGGTGCTCAATCGCGATATCGTTCTTCGCTGGCAGCCAAAGTATGGTGCCCGCGCTGAAGTTCAGACTCTTTGAGGATTTCATGGTTGAAAATTGATCGTGTAGCTATCATGGCGAAGGAAGTACGTCCTCCATTAAAAGGGTTCTGTAACTGAGATGCGGGGCACAGCATGCGGCACAGCAGATTTTGCTTGGCATACGATACAGGAACTACGTGTCACTCAACGTGGAGCTGGGTAAGAGTAGCCTAATAGAAGGCGCTTCAGGTCCCTTTGGATTGGACTGTCGTTGAGCTCAGGCAAGTGTGGCTTAGATGTGGCGCGGGTGTGGGCGTTTTATATCCAAACGATTTTTGGCGAGGCGAGCAAGTTACAATAGGTTTAGGAGTGGGCATGCACTGCCACTATTAATCAGCTTTCTGTCTCAGCGTTCGCATTCTCTTCCTCTGGTGGCCTATACTGCTTATCGGCAACAAGACCATTCCTTACCACGTATATGCACTCACAGAAGTTTGTAGTTTTTGCTCTCCTCACGATTGCCCTCACAGCTATTACCTCCTTAGCTTGAACCTCTCCTTCGCGGCTACAATCCGCTCTCTACACATAATTACCTTCCTTTACGCTTCTTCTGACCTCCACTCCTCCTGCACATTCTGCTGCAAGAAGTAACATTCCATCATCGCCCCTATCCAAGTTTATCCATTGTCCGCCCCCCTAGCCCAATCGCCGCTCGAGGTAACGTCAATAATGCCGGTATTTTCTTGTATCCTCAAGCTACCTGCTATAGAACTCCCTAACGATTCACTCTTGGCGCGGTTAGAATCTGGCACTTTACTCATTTGCCTTTGATTTGCTGCCTGTAAAACACTTAGGAGCAAACATGTTTAGCAAGAATATTCTTTTGTAGGCTTATTTAGATGAAGACCACAAAAGTAGGAGTAAGTAATTATTAATGGCGGGAATTCGATCCATTAATAGGCCGAGCCGCCATCATCATGTCTCGCAGGATGTAGTACTTCTGGCAACTGAAGTTGAAAGTGGACCTAGTCTAGTAATCATGGTAAAGATGTTGTAAATGAAAAGATAACCATGCGTACTGCAACCGTACCAATGAACTACTAGGAATTTCTTCCTGGATCGAGTATTGCGGCTAGTTTCGTACAATCCTAGGAATGAATTGGGGCCAGTGAATAATCATGTTTTGATTCTCCGACGCCCTTGCCACAAGCATATACTCAACTTCCTTACTCAACCTACGCAGCGCTTCCTCTGCTAAAATTTCTCGAGAAGAGCCCCTATATTTAGAAGTGCACAAAATATCTGTGTATCGAGAAGCAGCGATACGAGCCTCTTCATCCGTTCATGGAAAAAATGGAGCTCCCGTACACCACCTTCGTGCACAGGCCCGGGAACATGTAGGTAGCGATCAAGGACAATATCAAAAATTAGCATGTCTCCGGGGAGTCCCGATGCGTTTGGTGCAGTGAGGATATATGGTATACTTTGGGACTTTGCAGCATTGTTGAAATGTCATAAACATTTGCGCAGAATGCCACGCAATGTATTGGGCGCTATTCCATTCATGGCGCGCGAGTTGATCAAATCTTCGGGCATACAGGCAACTAGCGAGTGGATAATCCAAGACTTAAAATTCGCGTAGTCTAGCCATAAAGATGGCCATTCGCTTCCAACAAGGTGTAGTAAAGTGCTGTTAGTTGGCAGATGGTTCATATAGTTGGTGCCTCCAATGCTGTCCAAGGACTCAATCGTGTGAGCGTTTACAATGTAGCGATAGGTGGTCATTGCCATTCCGAGTACGGAGCCGCAAGCCGTGTAACCATTTTAATTGACACCGTCAAACAAAAGATTCCGGTCACAATAGGATGACTCGAATATTATGCGTGTAGCTTCAAACTTTTGGTATTTTAAAGCGTGCATCAATGGCTGACTGCCGTCCGTTGACCTTGAATATGAATCGCATCCTTTCTGGAGCAGCGCCTGAATGTACCACTGGTTATTTGATTGGAAAGCGGCTGCATGCAAAGAAGTCATACCCCGATCCGATTTGAAGTCAAGATAAAGCAAGTCTCGATCGAGGAGTATCGTGAGATAGTCAAAGACTGGCTGTGTGTTACAGTATATTGATCGTTGGACTGCATCTCTATCTCTGAACAGCAGAGGGTCTTTCAGCATGTTGTTGATATTTTCGCCTTCAGACTGAAAGAATTCTACGAGAGTTTTGAGAGCGCTAGCAGACCCGGAAATAATGGTGTTATGTAGGATATCTTCACTGTGCTTTGACCATGGCAAGTGCCCTATCCTGCGAACAGGAAATTAGCGATATGTTATATTCAAGCAAAAAAGACACTACATACCCACGCCAAAGTAGTCGTGCTTCCAGTTCTAGTAGCATCCTGATTGTTTCCGTCTGTAACTGTAGGCTTGCTTCGCCGAAAGCTAATAGAACTCGAAAGTTTGTGGGGTCCATTATCGAGCACGCTAGCAGCCTATCAAGAGTATCAACTGAGACTTGAGTGCGTGATGGGTGCAAATCTGCATAACGGTTGAGCAGGATGATTAGAATATCGGCTTGGAAATAGGGCGCGGAATGACAGGCAATGGCATCGAAGTCAGTGACCGTTTCTCCGCGTTCGCAATGAAGCCTCGTAAGACACTCCACCAATTTCCGGTGGCTCAAACGTATGGCCCACTAAAGAGGTGTACCTTGGATATGAACGTGTGTGTTTAGGTTGTATACACCCCGATAAGAATATACCCGAACCTCTGTGGCTAATGAAGCTCACATAGCTACAATGGTAGGCGCGAGATCCGCTGCGATAACATCTGGAAATCAGGTTATGCTATGCAAGACATTGCATGAATACTTTGACTCGTATTTAGGATCTGCTTTTCCAAAAGATATTGAAATATCTCTAGATTTCCGGTCCGAGCTGAAAGCATGATTGGGGTTTCGTCTCCTTCTCCTGACGCTACATCGTTCTCTAAAGCTACCATGGTTGATATATTGATATCGCATCCTTGCTCGTCGATGAGTTCGCGAACAAGCGCAGTGTTGCCGTTGTAGATGGCGAAAGGAAGCATTGCTGTCCCCCGACATGCGACCATGTCGCTAATGTCGTTCCCTGCCGCCAGGAAGTTTGCAAGCTGTGCTTCTACGAACGCGGTGGGACCCTCGCGATTTTTGAAGAGAACCATTACGTAGAATTGCAAGAACAATCACTCTCTTGTATATAGCATCGTCTTCAGCTTTGAGGTATTCTCTTACGCCGATACAGCCCTTCAGTGTACCGCAAGCCATCCAGAGTCGTCTCGGCACGAGAAGTCGGCTTTGATGAGCGTATTTTCTATGTCGAGACGCTAGTAAGTAGTAGAGTACTGACTGTCTATCTCCAGATCGGGCTGCCATCGACAGGTGGTTTATATGTGTTGAAAGTGCCTCAGCCACGCTGTCAAAACCAGGGATTCCCCAGCCATTCAAGTAGCATATGGTTAGATCCATCGAGGCTTGAACGGCTCGTTTAAAGGACAGTGAACTTCTACCGTGTGAGCACGTTGTCTGAATGGACATCTCAAAGGCGTCTATCAGCTCTTTGAAGCTGAAATCTTGATTAAGAAGGCTCTCATCAATAGTTGAGAATTCTGCGTTTGACATCGAAACAACTTCGGTTAACTGGCGAAAAACAGCCTCGTGAAAAGGTGTGCTCAAGCTTTCAAATCGTGGATCCGTAAGCTAGAGCATAGGTCAGCACAGTCGAACACCCTCGAACAGTTGAACATTTTACGTTGAACAAGTATAACTCAGCCAGATCACGTTCCACATCGGACTTCCTTTCTTCAAAAGTCGTGTCAACCCAGGCTTTGAGTTGCTCAGCTGATTATTCATCAAGTCAAGTGCTGCACTGACTAGTGTTAACGCATGGAAGGACTGGGGGAATGATTCTTACATGTCGCGAGAGTGCTAGTAGTGATTCAGGGGGCTACCCGACATCAACATGATAAGGGAAGCCAAGTCGAGTCGTCGCTCCGTGTTTCGATTTAGGCAAGTGGGGGAGATCATGAGGTCAAGATTTTGTGCCTTGTTGTTTCCAGCGTTTTCATCGATCCAACCATTTGCTGTAGAGATAACTGACGTTTCTAACATTCTCTTCCAGCTCGTTGTCTCCTCCTCATTCATCCCAAGCGACGAAGAAAGCACTCGGTTAGGGATCTTTCAGTCTCCAGATTCCGGCGAGCAAGGATGGCGATGAAGCAAAGCCCGAATAAATATATGTCGGTCTTAAAAGGATCATAGGTTGTCGATTCATCGTAGCATTCTGGTGCTCGCCATGCATGAGTGCCTCCAACAGGAACCCACTCCTTTCCCACCAAATCTTGGACAAAATATGAATCACTGATATCAGCTATCTTTGCTATTGCCCTTCTGTTTGGATCTTTGCAGACGAGAATATTTCCGGGCTTAACATCGCCGTGGACTACCCCAGAAGAGTGTAGGGCTGCCAGTCCTGAAGCAACATCCAGAGCTAGATCGAAAGCGAGGACTTCGTCGTCAAAATCCAGGCTAGGGCTCAGTAGAACATCCTCCAGCGTACCAAATTGAGCCAATTCAAATCCTAATAGTGGATCCTGGGATGAATTGAAACCAACGAAGAGGGCCTTAACCAGGTTCTCGTGGTGTTTCAGTTTTGAATGACACAGAACTCGAAGCTCTTGTTTCAAAAGCTCGTAGCGCCTCGTGGTTGTGTTCTTGCTCAATTGTAGTCTTTAACGCCACAAGATTTTCTGCAATGTCGGCGCCCTGACTCAGGAGAACCGCCGTCTCATGGTTTTTGAGCTGATGCAGTTCAATGAATGAAGATCGACCTATCCATAAAGAATAGTACCGCTTTCGATTTGTAGGTTCACCAGGACGTGGGGGCAGACCAATCGGCAACTCCAGTTCGATAATTGGGAGGCCGTGTTTGAAGGTAACAGCAATGAATGCAAGGCGGTCTGTAGGTTTACCATCATTTAGAGTCGCATGCTGCGAGACTCCTCTGGGTGACTGGGTACCAAGTGTACTGGTTGGTTGTATAAGGACGCCTTCGAACTGAGGTTGTTAGGCCGGCTAAATACGATGCGGAATAATGAACGCATCCGAGATGGGATTGGAGATGCCATGTCCTAAGTTCGGGGCACACAGATCGCAATGCTTGATACTTACAATAACATTACAGGAAGTGAACCATAGAAGAACGTGTGGCTGGCACAGCCTCCTCACACTTAATTGGGGCTGTGTTTGCTCCTTGACGCTGGTTGGACAGATTGGCTGCACAGGAACCCCACTGTGGCGCGTAGCCTACCAAAAGCAAAATCCACAACACCAGCTACTGTGAAAGGGTTCAACCTACTCATGAGGCGTACCAGTCTCTCGCACACTGAGGAATTTTCCATTCATTATTACAATGGCCGAGACTGCAGGCTTGGCCCTCGAAGCAGTTGCCTTACTTGCAGGCTTCAAAGGTGCTGCTGATGGGTTACAGCTCTTATCCGACATATATCACAGTTTCAAAGACGCGTCGTTCTATCGTGCCAAATTCGAGATCGAAAAACAACGGTTAAGCATATGGGGGGAATTCTTCGGCTTCAACGACCAAAGCCAGTGCGACAAATTGCGAACGCAATCTGAAGTCGCTCAATCCCTTGTGTTGTACATGTTGAAAGAGATAGAGGTCGCAGCATCAAGTCTGGACAAACTGCACACGAAGTATGGACTGGAGCTCTTCAAAACAAAAGTCAAGACGACACAAAATGCACACACTTAACTCCATCCAAAATCGAACCTTCTTGAGAGTCTGATCGAGGACCAGCAAAAGTTCAAATCGAAGCTCAAGTGGTGGGAAAACGGCACGCAATATGTTCTAAACGTAGCCAAGTTCGAGAAACTACTCGATCGGCTTAAGTATCTCAATGATAGTTTGGACAAGGTGGTACCGCGCGTAGATCTTCCGTTACTCACGCAACGATATATCTTACCTCAAGACGTTCAAGAGCTCCTCACAACAGTATGTCGCCATGTGTGCTGCTGCGAAGCAGATCAAGTTGACATTGAACATCATGAGTAAGGTCCCCATGATAGATTCGAATTCTGTCTCGTCAGTATCCGTCGTTGAAATTTTGGCCGATGGCTCGGTTCGGGCTATGGCGTTGTACCAGGATTCCTCAACATCAAACGTTCAGGATATCATTATCAACTGGAAGGAACCGAATCCCAACCTAAATGTGATCGAGAGAGACGAAGTCCTGAAAAGGATCAAGGGTATGTGCCTGCTCTTCGGAGAAGTTTCGTTAAATCAAGATTACCGAATCTTGCCTTGTCTTGGTCTCATAGAAGATCATGAGTACGCACAGAACCATCCTGGAATCAAGAGACATGGCTTTGTGTTTTCATATCCATCTACAGACGCGAGTACGCCAGAGTCCCTCTACCAGAGCTTTGGAATCCTCAAGTTTGTCCCTACTGGAGACAGGTTCAGACTTGCCCAGAACTTGGCACCCGGTCTCCTTCTCCTACACTCTTCTAAATGGCTGCACAAAAACATTTGTAGTCAAAATGTTACCATGTTGAAACCCAAAAGTCGTTCACAATTACAATCAACCGGATACATCGTAGCGCCATATCTCACTGGATTTGCTTACTCACGACCTAGTTCTCCTGGAGAAGTGTCACTGGAGAGACCAGATAGGAAGGAGCCGTTCGACTTCTACCGGCATCCAGATTTTCGCAAAGGTCATTCACGACTCAATGACTTTTACAGCCTGGGTGATGTGTTGTTCGAAATTGGTCATTGGAAGAGCATAAAGTCAATTTAAGACCAAATGGGCCAAAGATTTACCAGTGAAGCTGAGGTGAAGGACTTTTTAGTCGCCAACTGCATGAAAGGGGGACCACTCGGGGCACGTATGGGTGATTTGTTCTCGTCAGTGGTTCACCGATGCTTAACTGGCGAGTTGGGTGTGCCGGTCAATGCGGCGGACGATGACACGCTCGTGAGGGCCTTCTAGAGCTTGGCGATGAGAGAGCTAGACTTGTGTCGCGCATTACATCAATCTCATTCGTGGATCTATCTTGAATTTCGGAAAGGACACTAGAATATGCCAATTCTTAGCAAGTACAACATTATGTAAAAAAAAACCAAGCTCCTTCCCAGTGCCATTTGCCACCTTCTCTCCCACAATGAGAGCCATGTTGTCGCTATTGGAGCCAATTTTAACTGATATTATAAACAAATCCAGGACATGTCAGTTCAACTTCTTCCCCTGCACCCAAATACTCGTGTTTTAAATTATCGAAACACATTTTAACAACCCTTACTCCTGTTGCGGAACTCAGCGTGCCCAACCGCATACTCCCCCGAAAATATATCTGTCCCTTCATAAATATTACGTCATTTCCAGTATACCTAAACGCTTTCCGTAATATCAAAATTAGTTTTACTCAAAACCCGTATAGAAGTTTAGTGTGAGGTTGCAGTCTAGATATATTGTGTAGATATAGCGTGTGACTCACAATTGTAAGTTTCGGTTTTTTATTCTCCTTTTGTATTATCAATATCCCTTGGGCTCTTGCAAATACCAACAATATAGTAATAAGCATGAGTTATTTTTCCCGAGATAGGGAGCGAAGTCGGTGTCACAGACTGTCTTCAGTTCGGGGCTGGAGTCTACAATTTTCGACATGGCTGAACACAATTTGCAAATCATGTCAGTACCATTCGAATATAAAATACAGCGTTTAGGAAAGAGAGCTGTAGCGAAGTCAAGATTTGTGCTTATTAGACAACTATTTGTCTTTTTCACTTTGGATTTCAGCTCATACATAGAAAACAGGAATTATACAAACAAGCCTCTCGTTAGCGCAATAATAGAGCATACATCTTTCAACGGACTGCGCAGCTCACAAGGCTTCCGTAAAATGAACGAAAAGAGCTTTTTTTAATATCTCTTCAAAGCAATATTATAGTATATCAAATCATTATAGACTGTACTAAGGGCTTTGGTAGACCAGTAGAGAGGTTTTTGACTAAGGTTATAATCCGTCCGGATGTCTAATCGACCCTGAAATCCTGAAATCCCTAACATGTTCGAGTATGCTGAGGCATGCTGAGGTGTGCTGAGAAAATTCGGTGGACAACACTCAAGGCTCTGACCTGTGACATTATGTGAAAGAAAAGGCAGTCGATAATTCTTTATCCCTCTGTACATGTTCATACTGAATATTAGTTTTCAAGTCCATTCAAAATTTCTATCTTGCGTTAGGTTTAGGTTGAAGTCACCTGAAGAATCCTTCGGCGACCGAAAATATCAACTGCGCCTCGCCCCACTCTATAGGCTGCGTTCAGCCTCATGTTTTTCCTTTGTTGATACTGCAATAGTTCTGAGACAAATTAGGCATATAATTGATTAATTTCTTTTTAAAAACTCTCGAAGCTACTCAATAAAGATTTTCTTGTTAGTAGGGACATCTTACTCTGCTGACCTGTTTGGCTTAAAAAGTCTAGAGTTCTTACTAACCTATTACGAATAGGGAACTAGTGTACTTCATCTATACGGTGATATAATGGTTGCCTGCGAGGCACGGATGTATACGCCAGTGTCAAGGCCATACAAGAGTCAGGTACCCGAGTCAACCTTGGCAATCGTGACATCTGTTTTCTAGAATTTGAGCGCTCATGGCACACACACAACCCTACGATAGGTTCAGGTCTTAGGCAGTGCATCCACTCGTTATATTGTCTCGTCGTTAAGAGACTAGAGTAAAATCTAACACGAGATGAAGGTCATGATGAAGGTCGAAATGTGGCGAGGTTACGAGAAAGTCACTGGAAGCGGAATTAGATTTAACGTACTTGGGCAGATGAGTGAGACACTAAGTGAATGGGTGGTCAGACTAGTACAAGTGATCAGTTCCTTTCATTTATTGGAAGGGTGGTGGCTTATATGGGGGCCAGTATGATGAATGCTACGCCGCACTAACTATGAGTATTCTCGAGAATAGAACTATAAATTGAAGATAAATCTTCACGGATAGTAGAATCATAAAAATCATGTTTTTCACATCCAGCCTTTTGTTCCTCGCGCTCTCCGTGTCCGCATCCGCCGTTCCTCGACCTCTCAAAACCAGAGCTGGTCCGTATGTGCATCCTATCGCCCACATACCTCAGCCAATCTCTCCTCAAATTATCGGCACTCCGCCCAAGATTATTCTGTTAAATAAGGCCGATCTACTGGATCCGAACACAGTAGTCCCAGGCTCTTCGATCGGTCTCGCCCAAAGATCGTTACTGGAAGAACGCGATATCATTGGAACTGATAACCGCATTCTTCAAGTTAAGACCGGCAACCCTTGGGACTATATCGGTAGCTTCGCATGGTCTGCTCAAGGTGGCCGTTGCAGTGCATCTCTTGTTGGACCACGCCATTTGGCCACAGCGCGGCACTGTCTAGACACAACATCTGGCTCAACAATCACTTATCAGTTCCGGCCAAACTATGATCAAGGCACACGTGGCTATACAACTGCAATGGTCACGACCATGCTGTACATTCCAGGAACTCTAGGAACAACCTGTTCGTATGGAGATGACTGGGTAGTTGCGGTTCTCGATCAAAGGCTTGGAGACTTGTATGGGTATTTCGGTGTTAAGCAGTTCACTGCCGCGAAAGCAAACCAAGCAATCTTTTGGCACGAAGGTATGAAATTACTGCTCCTCCATTCTTCCTCTTTGGTCTTCACACATTCCTGCAAAAGCATAATTCGCTGACTATGACATAAAGGCTACCCGGTCGATCTCGCCAACACTGAACGACCATATGTGCAAGACAAGATTACGGGAAAGAACTTCACTCAATGCACCGGTACTTTAGGCCCTGGCTCAACTGGCCCTATCACAACAGATGCAGATGCTGCGGGCGGCCAGTCCGGTGGTCCGCTTTGGCTGCTTCCTGAGGCGGATGGGGTACGATACTTGTATGGCGTCTTATCGGCGGGGAACGATGTGGAGACC
Organism: Herpotrichia juniperi; assembly: GCA_014905255.1. Classification (NCBI taxonomy): domain Eukaryota; kingdom Fungi; phylum Ascomycota; class Dothideomycetes; order Pleosporales; family Melanommataceae; genus Herpotrichia; species Herpotrichia juniperi. The sequence goes on along the minus strand of BLYF01000046.1, from coordinate 1,334,166 downwards.
ATGTTTGCAGGAAGAACAACATTTGTTAACGCAGTTGCACAGGCGAGGGCTCAATTCCCTTAGTAAGGGTGTAATTGCGAGTCACTCAATGATACGTCTGTCCTTTTCCTAGATGCTGGTGTTGAATAGGGCGATTGATTTCTTTTATACTGGCGCTCTATTTTTTTCATCTAAGTTATCTCAAGATATATATACCATCGTTGAGTCGAGATATAGACGCTATGGTATCTTGATGCTGTGGTTGTCTGCGGGGGTGAAAGAGTCCCCACACACTAGTAATAATTATCTCCGTTTACATAATTTTCGTTTTAATCGTTCTCGATTTCCTCATTAGCATCTTTCATCTCATTTCCCTATTCACTCATCATCGATCAAGCTATTCAGCCATTCCACTCCCATTATTTGTGAAATTGGTGGGTGCTCCGTCGAGTATTACACATTCTCCAATTAAGTCAACTGCTTTTAGTTGCCGGGTTGTTACCGGATGTAATTGATATCGTGTCTACAGATGCTGCTAGTCCCCTCTTGCTGTATTCGCTTCGTGACATGACCAGGTATGAAATATTTTGCCGCTTAATCTCAGTCAATGCAGCCTTGATATTCTTTCTAGCAGCATATATGTAAGTTGCAAAGATTGGAGATTGTGACATTAGGCAATTGCATAATCATATCCCCGATCTCTACCAGCTTATGTTCTATATCCCCGTCACAAAACCCATCGTCTAGAACACTATGTGAGATGCTGCATTGAAGCAGACATGTGAAAACACAAGATATACTGGAAAGGCGAAGAGTTTCTTCTATACTATGGGTGTGTCGATGTTTCGGGAATTCGAAGGGATGATACAATACTTTCGTCCTCGACGACTTTCAGCGATGTGGAATTTGCATCATTTCCAACACAATTGCTCTGTCAGATACACCTAACTAGTCGAGGTCATCGAGGTACAACTCTTCCAATCCTTCCGGAAAAGAAAACAGCGGCTTAAACAATTCGTGCAAATTGGGGTTGTTCAATCTTGAACCGTCGCTCGACGACAGATAAAGACAAGTGAGACTGCATGCTTCCAGGAGCATCTTCCATTCGGAGTTATCCAGGGCTAGTCGTTCGATTTTGAGGCAGGCAAGGCCGGAAGATTGAAGCATTGAGAATGGCGGCTTTGTTTTCAAATCTTTTGACTGATTATGGAAGGCGCAACCACGAAGTTGGCGAAGTTCCAGAATGTGTAGACCACTTCCCCGCAAATATGCGTGAATCATACTAACGGGGAGGGGGACATGTTATAATTAGCCTTCTTGTTGCTGACATCTGTGGATCTTTGCCTGTCTCGCTTCAAGATTTTGGCTCCTCTACTACGACATATCTTTTATTTTAGCTTTTGTGGGTTTGGTTTGATGTTTTGAGAGCTTCTACGGGTGCTAGTTCTTGCTCCTGCGTTGAGACCCCATTTCTTCTATGGTATTCTGGCTTGAGGTTTCTGCGTTTCGATCCGAAGAGCTGGCAATTATGAGCACAATCGCGAACTAAGAGATAATCTAGCTATATATCCTGACCAACTTTGCTTTCTGCCCAATAGAGTAGCTAATCTCAGTTTCTTTATGAAGCAAGCCATACTATTCGACTTACCTTTCTCAAGCCCTGCCGCCGCAATAGCTGAATAAGTAGAAAGCACAAAGCTACCCAAATCGACGCCCGTGCCTCTCTAACTCGATCACCACACTCAAGATTGCAGAGAGTACTGAGCCCTTCGTGCCTACAGTATTTCCGAAAGGAACCTGTTGTCGGATGGCACGACTGTGCGGGAATCACTTGTAACAGTCTTACATATCAAGATCCGAGATCCTCAACGGCTATCAAAATAAGATCTAAATGTGACCAAGGTTTCGTATCAAAGGCGTAAGGAAACTGGCGTCCGTACTTTATGATGGCAAACGTATACGGCGAGTAGGGGCTATCCTTTCCTATGGGGACGACGATTGTCGAGGCCGGCGACGATTTCGGGGTCCGTGACCATGTTATCTTGCAAGTTTAGGTTATGTTGATAGTCGTGAAGAGTAAAAGAGATGGCAGCGAGAACCCTGCTTATAGTGGTTCAATTTGGAACATGTGGGTGGTGGCCAGTGTTGAAATGTAGTGGATTCTGGCCAGACGTTATACGACTTAGCGTCCACACACGCTGCTTACCGTATCCGTTTAACACAGAACTGTTCAGATTTTAATTTGTATTGGGCTGAAAGTTTAAAACACAAAAGGACGTAAAAAAATACTCATTAACGCCGTGGCAGTCTATCTTTACAGCGACATTACCGACATTCCTTTGTGGAGCTACCATTCGAGATTAGTACACGTCTAGACTTTAACAATACAGCCAGTATTAGAACTTGACATGCCAAGAGTGGCGTTTTGAGGATGGGAGAACAATGCTCATTGCAGAATCTAATCCTCGCTCTGAATTACCCTACCATAGCACCGACGCTCTTACATCATGCCGCTGAAATCATAGCATATCCATTTCCCAAACACAAACCATACTCTGACTTCCGAAGTCACTCTTATAGAGTAATGTCATCAAAACTCGCCTCGGCTTCCTTCTCGTCCTTCACGCCGGCGGGTTTTCCTCTGCTTGGTAGGCCTCCCTCTCTCGGCTTTAGACCGCCCGGGAACTTCTCTTCCTCTTCTTCCTCACTCTCTTCTTCGTCTGACTCCTCCGCACTAGGCTTCATGTCCTCAGACCTGACCTTCTGCTCCTCCATTTGCGCCTTTGGTTCTGGTGGTGATTCGGCCTCGCTCTTCTCGCTGTCGTCGTCCTTTGGTGGCGGAGGCGGTGCCACCTCTTCTCTTTCGTGTGTAGCTCTCTCGGGTGTTGGGGGTGTGATCTCCGTCCTCGGACTCGTAAGCGGGCTTCTGGGTCTCTGCTGCTGCTGTTGTTGCGGAGGTGGTTGCTGCGTCGACCCCCCTGGGCCGATTTGTCGCAGTCTCGGATCCGCATTAAGATAGTATCCCCTCACGCCCACAATCCTGCCATCCCTCTCGCACCCCTTGACCCAATCTGGCACCACAACAGGAATGTTGTTCTCCACCGCCTTCTCCCACGCTGGTCCCTTGCCCTCAGTGCACACGAAGTGCGTAGTATCGATTCTCACAGTATCCACGAGTTTTGCGCCGATCCTCTCAACAGTTTTTTGGAGGGATTCGCGCAGCGCAGCGGGCATGTGACCAGGTGTGATTGTGATTCCAGACAGATCCGTCATCTTGTGCGTCTGCACCCTCAGCTTCTCACTACTGAAGATGCCCGCAGAAGTCTTGAGAATGAGGTGGAAGACGTATTCGGTATCCACAGCCAGCCCACTAAGCTTCGTGCTGTGCACCTCGGTAGGCTTAGGGATGGTGCCCGCCTTGGACCCATTCCTATACAAGGCGAGGCCGCGCAGCTCTGCGGTCGCGATGTCGATGGGATCCCATTCCAGTACGACGGATGTCTGTGTAGCGTTTCGACAGCGGAGGATGGGCGCAGTGGGTGTGCGCTGCCCAAAGGTGCGGAAGATGGTGGATTGGAGCGCGTGGAAGGCTGCATTGGCGTCGGACTCGGACTTGTGGTTGCGCGCTACGGTGATGTCGACGATGGACCCGGAGGAGATGTCGGGCGGGAGGAGGATGGAGGGGAATTCGATCTGCGGCAGGGCGAGGGCGAGGGTAAGTTGAGGTGAATTGCAGGGGTGTGGTTGCGCCGCGGGGGAGAGAAGGGCAGCGGGCAATGCGAGGGGGGAGAGGGGAGACGTACGAGGCGCTTGTCTTCGGTGAGCAGCACGGCGACGCCGGCATCGACTTTGCCGACGGTGAGGGAGACGAGCATTGCGTGTTGGGTGGGAATTGGTGAGGTGTTGTGGGTGGGTGGTGGTGGCTGTCTCGAGAAGCTGACGGCGGGAGTTGCCGTGCTAGCGTTTTGGGAGCTGCACCAGGCACCAGGCACCGGCGCCGACCATCCTCACAACACCACCTTGACCTCGCGATACTCACACTGCACCCCTTCTGATCTCTTCACAATGGCCAAAAGTGCTGCGCAGAAGGCTGCTCGCAGTGCTGCTCGACGACTGCGAGACCAGACGAGGCGCACGTTCCCGCTCTCCGGGCTACCACCAGAACTACAGCTACTCGTACTGCAACCCACGCCCTCCCTTGTCCACCCATGGCTAACGGTAAGGCTAGATTCTCGCCAAGTGCAATCTAAAGTGTATGCGAGTGCTCATTCGCAAGAGCAAGTCCCTTCGAAGCCTCTTTCTCGCCTATCCTGAGGCATGTATCCAAGGAGCGCTGCAGCAGTATCCACACCCCGTCTCTGGTCTCATCCAGGCATCGTGGGCGCTTCATCGCTGCGGCCATGGAGACTTCAACTCCCAGAAGGCCATGGCTCTTCTCGAGCAGTGCAAGGTAGCAGAGTGGTCGACGCTGTATCCTTATGTTCTAGTGAACGACGCAGATCCGATAGAGGCTCTGGAAGTTTTGTTCGACATGTGCGAAGATGTGGATCGTCTCGTCGAGGTCTACGCCCAGAGTACAGCTGCCGCCGTTGAGCAAGTCGTGAACCCTTGGGTCAAGTACGCTCCTATCACCCTATCCTCTGTAGAGTCCACGAGGGTTGCTAGCACCTTCTGGATGCTCAGGATCTTCTACCAACTCGAGCTTCTCTTCGCACACCACGAGACAGCGCAGGCCTCCGTTCAAAAATTCATCCGCGATCTCCAGCCTTGGCAAGTAGAACAGTGTCTTTCCGCGGAGCTCTTTCTCGGTTCTTCGGGTTTCAATGCTCTCTCTTCAGTGTATACGCTCATTGGGGATAAGTATGGGGCAAGATCAGCGCTATCTAACACATCCTGGCTTTTTCAAATCTACCGCGAGCTGATTTCTTTTGAAAAACCCTGGCTGCGTCTCGCTACTTTTACTCATGCAAGCTCCGTCGCTGAACGCAACTCTGCTCCTGCAATTTCTGGTGCTCCTTGGCTGCAAATCCAGCAGGGTCTGGACTTGGAGGTATCCCGAGAAGATCTCGAGCGCACTACTAGCCAGTTGCGGAACGATGGTTGGATGCTATACGAGCTGGTAAGGCACATCGATCCTTTAAGACCGCAACAGGGCCGCCAGCTCTTCTTGGATCTGGGGATCTTCTTTTGGGACATTGGTCGCCTTATGGATTGGGAGTTCACTGACCCAGATGACTTTCCGGATGTTGTGCGCCAGTTCCAAAACAGGCTGAAGACTATGGCGAGGTACCGGTATCCATGTTGTTGTCAGTGTTGCCGGTAGGCCATCTTTGACTTCCCCGCGAGACGCAAGATATACACTCCTAGTGGCTATACCAAGCAAAGGTAAAATCGACGGTAGGCCGTTGTTTTATTGATGAGTTGTCTACGTTGCCGCTTCCCGTCTTTTTATTATCCTTATTACAGTTCATATAATGGCCAAGTATGTGAATTTCCTATATTTCCTAATCTATACATGTGTTGATAGGTAAGTAAAATCTATGTCTTTAGAAACAATGCAGCATTCACACATGAAAAACCATAGAGGAACAACTACCGTATATGGAGACGTACACGGCGCACTGTTTGCATGAGGTTCTGTGCATACACGAACTGCCATCTCCTTGCTCTTACCTCGACCTTGCTTTCCCCGCGCGATCATCGTAACTGCACTCCCACAAATAGTCAAGAACTCAAACGCCCACAAGCTTTTTTACGATAGATTTCGCATTGCGATTTCAGGATGAGACCACGCAAGGCACTGCCGTAAGCCAGCCGCCGTAGATCAAGAGAGACGATCATACGCATGCGAGAGCAATATCACTGTCAATGTAGTGTCTGAGGATTCTGCCGAGTGGGGTACCTTTATTACCTGCAGTGTAGGGTGGATAAGTATCCGCATTTGGCTAAATCTCTCCGCATTTGCAAGCATCTGCATCCTCTCTAGATTGACTGCTCAGCGGGATCTACTGCAGCTCATTTGTATATGTATGGTGTGGACCGAGACTTCATATAGCTATCGCCGTTCCTGCATTGTATGTCTTGGGATGTAAACTCCTTCGTCCTCGCTCGTTGCATTTCTCAACACCAGTCTGGAGCTTCCCCTCTACCATATTCATTCGAAATTTATCCTAAAATTTAACGTAGAGGTCAATTGGACGCTCCATTCATCTCTCGCGCCTTGTGCTTTCTCACTTCACAGTCAACATCTCACAACGCCATTGCGCGTCCTGCAATTCAAAATGCTCTTCTCTCTATTACTAACCTCCGCCCTCCTCACTCTCATCCACGCCCAATTCTCAAACACCACTTCACCCGAGCCAACAACGCCCGCCACTCCAGCCCCATGGAACGTAACAAGTTACGGCGGCACCGTAAACATAACCAATAATCTCGCGCTCACACCACCGATGGGTTGGTCCTCCTGGAACAACTTCGGGGCTGATATAAACGAAACCCTCATCCGGTCTACAATCGACGCGCTCGAGTCCACCGGCTTGAAAAAAGCAGGCTACATCTACGTTAATCTCGACGATGGCTGGCAGCGGTACAAAGGCTCCCGAGCTGAGCACCCGCTCGAAGTCGATCCTGTAAAGTTTCCTAGCGGGATGAAAGCCCTCGCCGACTACGCACACTCGAAAGGTTTCAAACTTGGTATCTACAGCGGCCCTGGCGAAACAACATGCGCAGGCTTCACGGGCTCAGAGGGCCATGAAGTGGACGATGCAGCCATGTTCGCGGCCTGGGGAATCGATCACCTAAAATACGACGCCTGCTGCTCCCACGGTGATGCGCCGCAGGCCGAAGTCCAACAAGTGATGCTCGACATGAGCCGCGCCCTCATATCCACACACCGCCCAATAGTCTTCCACGCATGCCACTGCGGCTGGGCGAACATCCAAGAATGGGCCGCAGAAGTCGGCGCGAACCAGTGGCGCATCGGACAAGACATTTCTGACGATTTCAACTACCCCGGGAACAGGGAGAAGTACTACTTCGACGTGCTGGACATGCTGGATCAGGGGGATGAGATGGCGGATAAGAGTGGGCCGGGGCACTGGAACGACTACGACATGCTCATCGTCGGGCTCGACGGCGAGTCGCGACAGCTAGTAGGAGGCGGGGCCTCGGACCTGGAATACCGCACGCATTTCTCGCTGTGGGCGCTGGTCAACTCGCCGTTGTTGATCGGGGCCGCGATTCCCAACCTGAGCAAATTCAACCTCGAGACGCTGAGCAATGAGGAGATCATAGCTGTGAACCAGGATCCGCTGGGCCAAGTGGCGACGCTGCAGTGGAGCTCTGACGACAATGGGACGCAGATATATGCTAGGACTTTGGCGGACAAGAGTTTGGTTGTAGCGTTGTTGAATAGGGGCAGCGAGACGAAGAGCATAACCGTCAGTATGAGAGAGCATTTGACCGTGGCGTGGGATGTTTATAAGCTGCGGGATCTGTGGAAGAAGAAGGACTTGGGACCTTACGATATCCCCTTTACGACGGAGGTAAGGGCACACGAGGTCAAGATCTATCGGGCGTGGAAGGTTGCTTGCACAGTGGGCTGTTAGGAACTCCAAATCCCGTACCTAGCGCCAAGTTTTGAGACTTTCTAGAAACTATCCTACTAATACATGCGTTCAATGATACGATCCATCCACCACTTCTTATTTCGCGAAAAAAAAGCAGCGAGCGTGTTTCCCCTACACAAGCCGCAGCGTCTTCACCACCAGCTCATCGCCCAGCAGCCGCTCGACCTCTCCCTGCATAGCCCCGTCCACATACGCCTCCCCCACAACCGTCCACGCCTCTCTGACCCCCGACCGCCGGAGCACAAGAGGAATGCTGCACCCGAACACAATGGCGACCACATCCCCCAGCCGCGCCCGACAAGGCGCCATACCCACGTACCCCGTCCCCGTAACCATAAGCTTCCTGCTCTTCTTGCGCACCGTGTCGTGGAAGCGGGTGAGGTAGGAGTCCTGTTCTTGCTCCTGCTCGTCTGCTTCCGCGTGGTCCGCGTGGTGGTCGAGGCCCGTGTGCTTGGGCGAGATGGGCGGGAAGGAGTACGAGGGCTGCAGAGTGGGCAGCGGGACGGCGGCGAACAGGCGCGGATCCGACGCCGTGATGGCGGTTACGTGGTCGGCGAGGGTGCGGCCGGCGAGCACGAGGTGCTGGTTTTGGGCGAACCAGGTCGCGAAGAGGGGGTCTAGTGCTGCTTTCATGTGGTCGGAGGTCGAGGCCGGGTTGTGGTTTTCTGGGGCGAGATAGGCGTGGCATAGGGCTATGAGGCTCTCGAGGTAGTGGTCTGGGGCGTGGAAGCGGAGGTATTTGTCCCGGCGATCGAGGACGAGCGATCTAGCGACCTTTGCTATGATCTTCATGGAGCTCTCGGTGCTCTCTTCACAGCTCCCTCCTGTTTGGCTTTGCGTGATGTCGTGTCCCGAGTCTCTGCACACGAAACTTCTGCACCGAGTCTCGCAGCCCTCCAAGCCTCCAAGTCCTGTAATCGTATCCAGCACCACCCCATCACACCACATCTCTCTCAGATTGTCATGAAATCGCACATTACTTCTTTCTTTCAAGTTGCCAGGTGCATCATACACCGCTTTCCAGACCCTACTCCCCGACGGTCGAAAGTTGCCTATACATTCACTCGCGCTCTGACTCGCCATCAGCGGCACGGGGGAACTGAACTCGATCCTGGCTCTCCAGTCAGGTGTCCAAGACGGCGCCGCCTCCTTGCCCCCTCCTCCCTCCGACTCGAGGTTCCCCGAATGCCGATTGAAGAGGTGCGTAAAACAAATAATATCCAAACTCCTGTATTCCTCCCAAAATGATCGCACCAGTTTTGCGAAAATATGCGGGATCGTCGATTTATATTCCGCGACCCCGACTAATCTCCTGTCACGTTCGGTAACTAGGCCGAGGACTGAGTATAGCATATCCCTCGCATCGGTCGCGGAATGGGTTCCTAGGTACGCCATGATAGCGACCAAATTCATGCCTGAAGATCTTGTATACCATTGATGGATCCTCCGTCTGTTGAACGCAGCATCGAACGCTTGGCGCGGGATGAGGTCATTGACGTAGTCTCCCGTGCCGGTCGAGCAGAGGTGGATATTGTAAATTGCGGATTTGAATTTCCCGCGACTGATGCCGTGGGTTCCGCAGTAGAATTTCGCTTCGGGCGGGAGCACGAATTCTTGCAGTGTCCAGACCCGGGTCCACCATTTCCTTGCCAGGAGTCTGCCGACTGATGCCCATTGCTCGCTGAACCTATCTTCTATAAGTTCTTGGCGTAAAGGCTTTTGGGTCCGGAAAGCGGCAGGTAGAGTTGCTAGTTGGAAGAGGAAGTGCGTTGCGCCTGTACAGTCACTGTTTTCTTCTTTTTCTTCGCCGAGCCAGATGATGACTCTTTGAGCGCGTCGGTAGATCTGGCCCATGATTTTTACCTGGCCTTCTCTTTCGGTTCCGTCTTTTAGATTGATGCATAAAGAGTCGATCCACCACCAGTCCTTTTTAGAGAAATCTTTGTGCTGGCTAACCATATGTAGGAATGGGGCAAGACTCGTTAGTACGGGGAGAGATCCAGATTTTAGTGTTAGGGTAGTTAATGACGAGTACGATTTTTCTCCCCATACATAGCTCGCAGTGTAGAATGGTGGAGCATCGGCAAGTTTGAACTTCTTAAGCTTTCCGGTGAACGTGCCATCTTCATTCGTGGAGAATTGGAGAAGACGGATTGAGGTAGAACCGATAGGTGTAGTGTATACCGAAGTGTCCTCTGGGGCATCCGGTGGTAAAGGTCGGATGGACATGGACGTTAAAGATGAGTAGTATTGTATACCGAGGTGTCTTCTGGGGCATCTGGTGATAAAGGCCGGATGCACATTAAAGATGAGTTGTAGTGTGTACCTAAGTTTCTTCTGCGGCATCTAATGGTAAAGGCCGGATGGACATAGACATTAAGAATGAGTTGTGGTTGGTTTTATGCGTGGTGCACGGGCTGGTGAGAGTAAGGTTGCCTAGTTCTGCACTAGTGCTTCCGCTAATCTCTAATGGGCAGACTTTCTGATAAAGTAGTGTAACATGGAAACATACAGTAGAAGGGAGATCCCAAGTTATGGAGTGAGAATGTTGTGCGATTTAGCGGCCTTGTATGTATATGATCTTGATAATCATTGGATTTTTAATGTCCAAATGGTGGCGGTGGAGCATAGTGCAGATTCGAGTTCAGTAAGCGGACATTCTCCGAAAAATCGCCTTATGATGACAATCCACGTGCATATTCCTGCAGTGCATAAACGGTCAGTACATGTCACGCGACGCTCCATTGCTAGCCCTACGACTATCACTCACGTGCACGGGGCAATTGGCTAGCATCATATATTCAAAAATAGGAGTGAAAGAACTTAGATGTTTCCATGTGTTCAGTACAAGTATTGGATATCAAATCAACTCCTCCCGTGCCGATCGCCGCCGGCATGGTCTTGCTCATTGTCGCCATCTTCCTCATCTTCTTCCTCATCCTTCCTCCTCTTCCGCCACCACTTCAATCTAAACCAGTCACCTAATCCATCCTCATCACCTTTGCGTTCGCCCCAGTCACCCATGCCCCAAGTCACACGCCGCTTGCCCAGTTCAGGACTTAGAAGTCCATCAGGGTCATCTGGGTTCTCATCCTGAGGATCTGGGTGATCACCCAGAAGTGGCTCGGCGCTGTCCACAGGCCTTTTACCCTGGGACACACTGCTACTTCTTCGTCCTGACCCTATCGAATCGAACCATGATCGCCGCCGCATCTGATCTAACCACGTCGAAGAATTGTTCTTCCGGCGAGCCGGTAAAGTCCCTGACCGAGGCCTCCTTTCTAGATCTGCAGAGCGTCTCGCTGGTGATGGTAGGGTTTCTCGGTCGTTCAATTCGTTCCATATCTCATTCGTCTCCTCTGAGACGGTCATCCGTCGCCTTCTTGGAGGTCGGCGAGGGGTAGAGCTTCCATTCGAGCTCTCCTCTGGATTAGCTCCTAACGATAGACGCTTCTTTGATCGAGGCGCCGAGGAAAATGCAGGGCCCGTTCCAGCACGCGCGAGAAGTGGTGTTCGTTCGTCAAGATGCTTGCGTTGCTGCTGCTCATAAAGTGAGCCATGCATTCCTGGAGGCTGGTCCTCCAAATCGGCCTCAATTTGTGTATCTTCGTCCATGACACCGTGGACAAGACCCAGTCCGGGCGTCAGTATCGTTTGTGGCGTAGGGACGCGTCCCTTGTGCTTGCTGTGGTGTAAGGCCGGAGAAGTGGGCTCCTCCTCTGTGTCCTCTAATCTCCAACTCAATGATACGACTCCACCGAGCAGGATAACAGTTCCAATGGCAATGAGTCCGGCCGACAGATTGGACAACCTGGAAGATTGGTGGAAGTATATAAGACCATCTATGATTGCAATGATGTTGTAAACGCAAAAGACAAGTGGGTATAAAACGCTGGTGCTGCACAGTTTGAGTCCGCAGTGCATGTAGTAGAGCTGTGTTAGGGCAAAGGCGACGAGCCCGAGCAGGATCATCCACGACTGCCATCTGTTGAACTCGTTGTGGCGGTCCACGATGGTGCGGACCAGCAGTTCGACTGCACTTTTGGCGATGAGGAGGGAGTGGGCAGAGAGGATGCCACTGATGCAGCCAAAGCACATGCCGCGAACGAGACGCAATCGCGGAGTTGATCGAGGGTACATGCGCTTCAGGAGCCAATTCCCCAAGATGAGAATGAAGACGATGACGCCAGTCCCGATCATCCAGAGCACGAACTGACGACGGCCGAGGAGATCCAGGAGTTGATCCAGATTATGTGAGGGTTCCGCAATTGCACCAAAGATTCCAATCAGCAAGGCGCCCAGCGCCACGAGTATGGTCCCTATGAGGGAGTAGCGTGTAAAGGGCTCACTCAGGATCACGGAGGCGCATATTGAGTTGAAGACAAGGCCAGATGCCTGGAGGGTCGAGAGAACGGGGAGGGGCAGGGTGGTGATCTGGATGGTGCTGCCCACGATGTTCGCCACGATGAACATGAGCATGCCGAGCTGTGCGCGTCAGTCCACGATGTCCAGACTTCAGAAGCTGACATCCTAACCTGCCATCTCCGGCGCTTGTAGGGCGGTCTGCGCTCATAGTCGTCCTCCTTCTCTTCTTCCAGGAGATGCGACTTCCGCTGAAGTGTGAGGCCGACGCTCTGGACGCTGGTGGATACAAGGCCGACGATAACTCCGACCTAGCGACACCCTGTATTAGCACTTGTTCCCACTCATTATGGGAGTTTCTCTCCCGTGGCTTGGCTTACCGCAACGCTTGCGCTCGGCGAGAGCTCCACCATGCTGCGCCTGTCTGTTCCGATCGCGCACTGGGTGTGTCGTTATCGGAGTTGCAGATGCATGCTGGGGGTATGTGGGTAAAGGGGGTGTGCGTATTGTGGCAGCGACCAGCGCAGGCGTAGGTGTGTGTTCTGTGCGTAACTGTGGTGGTGTTGGTCGTTCGTCGGGGCCACGAGACGTGACGGTGAGGGAAGGCGCCGCGGCCGAGCAGGGGAGCAGGGATGAGCGGCGTGATGATGTCGTGTGGATGGACGGCACCAACGAGAACGAGCGGCTTCGGTATGGCGCGCGGAAGAGCGTCGATGCGGGCAGCGAAGGACTTGGGGTGCAACAATGACAATAACAATGCAATTATAGAGATCAAGTTGAATACAGCACCAGCCCGAACCACGGAATGAGAAAGTGACAAAGTGGTCGCACCGCATGCACTGGTAGAGGCTAACGTAATCGTGCATGATTGGTTGCTTTTCCGCTCGCTATCGAGCTTCAAGCTTCTGGGCCTCACGAACATCGCTCGCATCACCCGCATCACATCCCTCCCACCACCTCGCTCGCCCGCTGCACCACCCACAGCAGCCTCCCCCGCCCAGAACCAACCCTCCCGCAGCCCCAGATCCACCACACAGCACCGCCAGCATGTCGCAAGTGCACGCCATGTCCGACGAGCAGGTAGGATGCGCGCCCCACGTCACCAGCCCCAGTCCCAGCCCCAGGCACAGCTCCCTCGCAGTCGAGAGCTCTCCCACCCCGCCAATGCGCCCGTCACAGCTGCTAATGGATATATCATCAGGTCTCGGGCGAGCTCAAGAAGATGACGGCCTTCATCCGGCAGGAGGCTCTCGAAAAGGCCAACGAGATCCAGCTCAAGGCCGACGAGGAGTTCGCAATCGAGAAGTCCAAGCTCGTACGCCAAGAGACCGCCTCCATCGACTCCTCCTACGAGAAGAAGTTCAAGCAGGCCAGCATGTCCCAGCAGATCACCCGCTCCACCGTCTCCAACAAGACCCGATTACGGATCCTCAATGAGCGCCAGGTCCTGCTCAACGCGCTGTTCAAGACCACAGGCGACAAGCTCAAGGACGTGTCCAAGGACAAGGCCAAATATCAGACGATTCTCAAGGATCTGATTCTCGAGGGTGCATATGCTCTCAGTGAGCCCAAGCTGGCCGTCAAGGCACGGAAGGCCGACTTTGACCTGGTGAAGAAGGCGATTGAGGAGGCCGAGTCAGAGTACAAGAGCACCGTGGACAAGGAGGTCAAGTTTAACCTCGATGAGAGCGACCCGCTGCCCGAGGGAGGGTGAGTTCCATACTGGGAAGGAGATGAACATAAGCTGATGATCAACAGAGCTGGCGGCGTGACGCTCTCAGGTACCGGCGGAAGAATTGCCCTCAACAACACCTTCGAGGAACGGCTGAAACTGCTCGAACGCGAAGCCCTGCCTTCCATCAGAGTCACCCTCTTCGGAGAAAACCCGAACAGGAAGTTCCACGACTGAGAGGCTGGCGAGATGGACAATGACCTTAGGACAACTTGAACCGTGTGGGCATGAGCATGAGCATGGTCATGCTCGGTGCACCATATTAGTGGCTCTTCCACGGCCACGACGAAACGTGTATGTGCAAAAGGTGCCCCGCAAATATTGGAGGAGCTTGTAGAATACTTTGAAAGACTTGGCGAACTTCCTAATGTGCATCCATTTCTGGACTGAGCAACACTACAAATATGCCTAAACTCTACCCCCAAATGACGAATGCTCTAAAGTATCCAACGACAGCTTGATGCCATCTTAACACCGTCGACAGCCGTCGAGCTTTCCGACCATCTGATACACCGCTAACCCGATCTGGGTATATTAACCACGCGATAAGCTCCCTCTGCCCCGCAACACCACTCTTCCATCAGCAAGCAACGCCCGCATGCCGTTCTCGGATTGTCCCTCTTACAAAATGTAGCTAAGAGCTTGGATCTGCGCTGCAGACCATTGCAAAGCTCGTTTCCAAACTCGATTGAGCAAAATATTCCCTGACTCGGAGCATGGCCTCCCGTCTAGACTTCCCAAGGCTGCGAATTGGCTCTGCATTGGAGGTATATTGCCGAACCAGAGGTGAGAGCTTTGTCGATGGGAGATTGTTTAAATGCAAAGCCCTGCGACGTGAGCATTGCACTTCCTCTTGCAGTACAGAACTCTTCCGCGCCTGTGACTCTTATCTTGACTATCAACTTTAATCGGCCCAACACGGATACATAAGGTATGCTCTACTCTACTCCATCCTCTGTCATGCATATATCTATACGTGTTGTATTCTGCTACAATCCTCACCACACCTCGACTTGAAAACAAACGAAGCATACTTGCACTGCAGACTACTTCGCTTCGCTCAGCAACTAACAATGGGTTCCTTCACTAGCAAGCTCAGCAAGAAATCCTCCAAATCCTCCACATCACCCATAGAAAAGATGTCAGACTCTCCCGTCGGATTCACACACTTCGCAAAGGCACAATCGACCTTCAAGCCCCCACTCATCGCAAATGAGAACGCGTTCCTCGGTGATGTAGTGTCCAAGTAAGTTTTCAAATATCCCCACTCCCTACCCTTTCCTCCCTTTCCCAAGTTGCACCTCTGCACCATTTTATCACGTGCGATTCTATCTGTCTCCCAGCGTACTCCTTCTCCTCACCGAACATAATATTTACTTCATTGCAGTGACAAAATCGACACCGAAAAGCCCCTCTCCGCCGGCTTCTACCGCCTCGAAAAAGGCACGCCCCTCGTGTACACATACACCTACCACGAGATGAAGATCATCGTCGAAGGGTCATTCGACATCTCGGACGAGACGGGAAACAGCGTGCATGCTGTTGCTGGTGTAAGTTGATCCTGCTCTAAACCCCTGCCAATCCGACATCAATGGACTTTTACATCATGGAGTGTTATGAGACGAAGTAGCTGGAAGAAAGAATGGTTAGTGTGGATGCTTGCTGATGCTTTTTTTAGGATGTATTCTACTTCCCCAAGGGCTCGAAGATCACGTTCAAGACGGAGGACTACGGGCTGGGATTCTTTGTGGGACAGAGGGCTGAGGGTGCTGCGTAGAAGGCCGATGCGACGAATATGAATCAATTTCTCCACGTTCAACTTCAACTTTATCTGTCTCTCTGTGTGCCGGTTTATCCTGTCTTGCATGTGTTTGTCCAATGCATCAAGAGGTAACTCTAGACTGGATCGATGATATACAGAACACGGGTTTGAGACAAGATTCTGACAAAACACTGTCAGTAAGAACAAGATTTCTTGACTCAGTACGCTACTCTACGATACGCTACCCTGATAGTCGGTCATAGTTGGTCCTCACCAAATCTCACTATTTGTAGTAAGCAAGTGTTGAGATGGACGTTAGACAAAAGACGAGTAAATGGGTCTGTCAGCTACATATTAGGCCTCTACACTCCTTGGTACACCCCTATTCCATCCTAGAGAAATTACCTTGCTGATTTACACTAGTGTTAGTATCGCCCAAGGTTTCTTTGAAGATATATACTTTGCCATTGATCGATCGATCGATCAATCAAGAAGATTTCGAATGGCTCTTTCGCTCAATCGGGTCCCAACAGTGCGCCTTCGGGAGTTTGCAACGATTGGGTGCGCTTGTTGAATTTCCACCGTTAACAACCTACTAAAATTGGTACCATGGTTGAAGTGAGAACTGATTCTTTGAATTCGCTCTTTTACCGGCGGTGCTGCCTTCCGGTTTGTATGAAGCACCTTTTATTGGTGATAATGGTTGGAAGCAGATTAGGGCTTCGGAATGCCACGTTCTAAAGCAAACGCATCTGTAAAGATTTGACAGGGTCGTGCAGCCGAAGTATCTCTATCTACCTTGAACATAAAGCTTAGCTAACGCAACAACTAGGACCGAGTAGTTCCTTAGGACAAAACTTGAAAACGATCCCCATGTCTCGAATATCAACGCCATTGCCCTTTCTCGTCTATCTGATTTCTCTATCTTCTTGCCATTCAACTTCAAGTACCCCTCCAATTCCACGCTTTCTTCACTTGCTATATCTTGATTCGCCTGCTCGACCGCTGCTTTTGTATCTGGCCCAACGTCTAACTAGGTCCAATCACGAAGGCCTGGCTCAGGAAGTACTACTAGGCGACACGTCATCGGTTTCGTCGTTGTACCGAGTTCTTCAAGTGTGGCATCAGGGATCTGAGGGTTCATGGTAGAGATTTCGGAGGCTTTCAAGTCGATGCTTTTGGAATCAGATTCCTTTGGTTCGATGGTTGGGGGATCGTCATTGCTGATATTTTGCGTGTAGGAGTTATAGCTATTGTTGTGGGAGTTAGTTTGATGTCCTTTCTCTCGTGTAACCTTTCCACAATCAGGTGCGCGTACCCCTGCCCTGTACATCGGTGTTACTCATTTAGTCGTTCGTTGAAAATTATGGTGCTAGCCGAGTCTTAAATTCTGTGTTGGTGATATGAGGGCCATGACCTAGCTGTCCTTGAGAGAATAGGTTGTTGAAGACCTCACTTCTGACTTGTGTCAAACTCCACTCAATATCGAGAATCCGGCAAGTCCTAGGGAAGATGCACGTTTTTAACCTCGCGCCTTACTTCTGTCCGTGTTCGGGTGTCCGACAGAGGAAATCCTCATTCCCCAAAAACTCAATAGCGCCATGCACGCATCTCGCTTGCCCATGAATGTTCGTCACCTATAAAAACCTTATCCTGCTAGAGTAAGAGCTCGCGTCTTCAAGACTCAAAAGAGCTAGAGCAGATACAAGCGTCTCGACCATGGCTGACTCCTGTATAACCCGATGGCGCTGCGAAATGGAGCTGGACGCGCTAAAATAGTATCACAGTGGTGTGGTACAATACCAGTTCTCTCTCACACACAGCAAGACGATCATGTGTCCCCAGACTAATAAGAATGTATATTTTGTAGATAAAATCGGTTGTACTACGTGCTGAAACGTTTGCAACGAGGTGTGAGCATTATCAAAATCTACTCATCACTGATCTTAACAACAAATTTTCCCACAGCAGATGAGTGCTGCATCTCTTCAAATGCCTTCTTTAACTCCCCAAACTCAAATGTCTTAGCAATGACAGGCTTGATCTTGTTCGCTTCCGCAAACCTGACAAACTCCTCTGTGTCATCCTTGCTGAAAGCGCAACATCCCTTCACTGTTTTACGTCAACTATACTAATCTTTTCTTCACATATTCAAGGATGCAGAAGAGTACTTACCAATCTTGCCCCCGAAAAGGACACCAGGCACAAACTCAGCCGGCAGTGGAGCTGCCGCTGTCAGAATACCAATCACAGAGATTAGTCCACCGACTCGCACGCTGGCGAGCGACTTCATGAGTGTTCCGGCGCCGCCGACTTCTATCACGTGGTCGACACCCCTACCGCTTGTCAGGCGGATGACTTCTTCCTCCCAATCTGGTGTGTCTTTGTAGTTGACAAGATGAGTGGCTCCAAGTGACTTAGCAACTTCGAGTTTGGAGGCTGAGGAGCTGGTGGCGATTACTGTTGCGCCGAGAGCAGATGCAATCTAGGAATAAGATATCAGTGATCCATCTCTCCTACGTGTTTTCTCATAGTAAGAAAACTCAGAGGAATGGATAGAGACTTACCTGTATAGCAAAACAACTCACACCCCCGGTCCCCTGCGTCAACACCGTCTTGCCCTCCAACCTTTTCTGCGTCCACTCACCACTCCAAGCCACAATTTCACCATCCAGTCTCGCATCTAGCCCCCCTCGAATGGCTGCCCATGCCGTTGTACCAGCAGTAATCAATGTACTAGTATCAACAGCGCTCCAACCCTTCGGCGATTCAATCACCCACTTATCGTCAAGCACCATCCAGCTCTGCAACGTGCCATCAATATCACATCCACCAAAAACTTGATCAGTGCGTAAGTTCGAAACATCCCCGTCGAGCCAAGTTGAAGGGTGCAAGACAACAGGAGTACCCTCCTTACCCGCCCAGCTGGACGACGGACCGGCTTTGTGAATGATTCCAGCACCGTCGGATCCGGGGACCAGTGACTCTTTATGATTGCCTGGGTAATATGGAGAGCGAGAAGAAATCAGGATGTCACGGAAGTTGAGGGCAGCAGCGGTGATCTTGACCAGAACTTGGTTTGGGCCTGGTGTTGGGATCGGTTTGTCGATTTTGACGAGGTCGTTGGTTGACGAGGCGCTGAGGGGGATTGTCCAGGCGGGATTTGTGGATGCCATGGTTGACGAAGGTATTCGAATTAAGAGTAAGAGATAAGATGAATCTGTGGTTCTATGCTTGATAAAAAGAAAAAGGAGTCTGATTTTTCGTGGGAAGGTGGAAGTGACTTGGCTGTTCTGCTGTTCTTAGAGAGGGAGACCTTCTCTTTATAGGCCCACTTCTTCATATCCGGTGTGGAGTCTGTTCCGCCCTATGTTGCTTAGAGCAACACACTATTGCATTTCATCCTTCTTGCTCCTTTCCATATCTCGATTTCTAAGCCTCATACGTTCCACTCACTATAATTTACCCCACTTGCATCTAAAGAGACACCAGAAACCTACCCAGTTAGGCTAATGGGGGATCTTAACGCTTGGGCGTAGCGTTGATTCATCGCTTAGAGCTGGACACTTACTTCTTCTTGTACCCCACTTCCTTGTGAGTCTAACCAAGAGCAGTAAGAGGAGCAAGCCTACATTGCAGGATTGCAAAGTGTTCAGCGACATCAACCAAACATATTTGTGCTTTAAAACTCCATCGTAGTACTCCTACTGCCACATAAGGCCTTGCTGAATGCCTTACTAACAGCTGGGGTGTCTTATATAATCTAGTGGAATGCTATTGGCCAGCCTTACATGCAGAGTGGTGGAATTCCGCGACGCTAGAGCTATTGCGCATATTATGAGTTTGTAAGAGGACAGAATTAGTTCTAGGAGTTTGTAAGAGGACGGAATCGTTTTTAGTGTGGACCTGATAACGGAGCAAAGGCAGCCGTTCATATCCAGTGTCGGAATACTTGATCTTTTAAAGATGTCAAGAAAAGAAAGGGAAAGATGAGATTGAAATGCTGCAGGCGGGAAGATCAAGGTGAAAAAGAAGAGTCAGAATGCAGATAATATAATAAATTATGTTTATGGATTATGCTTTGCCAAGCGTACTATGAGTGGATGTGTTGACAAGCAAAAGAAAGTTGACCCAGAAAATGCCACAAACCCAAACTCCATCCCAATGTTATCACTTAAGGAGAGGCGTGTCAAGGAAGGAATGGTGAAACCGAACCAATACCGCCCAATGCAAAATGCTTGTTGCTGTATCCACGTCGACACTAAACAATCTTCCTCGCTAATCTTGATTCGGAAATCTAGCAGTTGTAGGTAACAGTAAAGCCAGCGTCTTTGGTGTCGGCAAAGGCAACACGGCCAGCCTGGTCATCGCTAGCAATCGCCAACGTAAAGCTCAGAAGGTTGGTGCAAGTCAACGAGTTGATGACATATTTGGTAGGTGCAACCGGGGAGCTAGCAAGCGCCACAGTACCGAACAAGCTCTGCTTTCCGCCAACAGATGAGTAGACGTTAAGCAGGCTGTTTCCAGACTTGGTAATTGGATAAGCAGTCGGGAAGTTGACTTCCAGTTGGCAGCCGTAGGCGCCGGCGGGGATATTGGAGAAGCTCATAGCATTGGTGCGGACGTTGGTCTTGCCAGCATCTTGGTGGATGTCGTAGTTAATGGGGAAGCCGATGGAGGCTGGGTAGGCAACTGAGCACGCGCGGCGCTCGAGGGGTGCGGAGGTGGTTGGCGCCGCTGAAGTGAGAAGTGCGGTGCTGAAGAGCGCGGTGGCGATGGTGATGAACTGCATTTTTATTGAGGGTGTCGGGTTGGATTGTTAGGTTGAGATTTGATGAGAGAGGTGGAAAGGTAAAGGTTGAGATGAAAGTGTAGAAAGGTTGGTAGATGTAGATGATGTTGTTGTTGCAGATGGAAGATGTTGAAGCGGGATGGAGACATCTACAATCGACCTTCCACCTACTCTTATACCTTCACATATTGCCATCAACAATACTGTCATGTTACCTGAAAATGCGGTTGATGCTATTCCTGGGCATCCGGTGCTCGCGGTACCGAATGTCTCCCGAGCTGAAATACTAATCCATAGATCATCACCAGTATACCTACCTTAACAAAGCAACCGTTGCAGAGATGTCAAAGCTCAAGTCATCACTGACCGCTCACAGGGGTAGTATGGGGTGCATACTGCGAGATGTCTCTAAGCTTTTCGTCGTCGATCTGCCGACTTGGGACCGCGGCGGTGAATGCACAGCCTGGCTGTATACTAGTTGAACGCTTACTGAGCCGAAAACTGGAGAACCGCCTGCGATGGCGACGACCCAGTCTGTATGTTACATCGATTGAATTACCATATCTGGCCTCGGAAAGTTTTCAAAAGGCAAGATCTCGCGGCGGAGGCGTTCCTTTGGTCAGCCGATGGTCTGAGGTCACGAGTTTAGCGATAAAAATACTTCTAGTTACGCGGGTCCAACATCAACCTACACGTATTCGCGACGCAGTGTAGACGAAAAACTAAATTCAGCATGAGCAAATCATTCATTTGATGCTGATCCGTTGCTTCCGTGCCACTTTTGAGCAAGAAAGGCGTTGAGGACGCTGAAAAGGGCAACTCATAATCAATATGCAGCCCGGGTAGTCGCGCTATGCTGATCAAGGTGCTGACGTGACATTATATCGTGCGATGCGAGACGGCGAAGAATATGAGGGTTGTAGACGATGGGCTGAGATGAACAGTGGTATTGATGTTGAAGGTGGCTGACGAGGGTAAATTATGCGAGGAAGCTATTTGCTTAGTAATTGGTTTGCACAACCTCTTCTTCCCTTTATAGCCTCCCTTGTTCATCAAACGCCGACATATGAATGAACTCTAATCGACCTTCTACCTCCCACGACTATACCGACTGGCCAGTTTCTCTCACTTTGAACCTCGAGGGCCAAGAAGGCAGAGAAGCGCTGGCCTTGGCTCCGGCAGTTGCAATGGCAAGAAGCACGCTCTCATTAATATACATGGCTAAAGACAACGGGCGCTTGCCATCAGAGCAATTATAACTCCGCGATATAACTCGGTCCAGAGGATTTCCAGCGTAAGAATGCTTCGAGCACAAATATACACGCATTTACAATAGATTCGAAAGAACGATTCTGGCAAGTTCAGCACTTTTGCAGCAATATAGCCTATAAGCATTTCAATTCCTTCATTTATACCGACACTTGGACAATAATGTCCATGCCTACCCTCTCCAAGCCCCAAATATTTGTGCTTTGCAAATATTCTCAATTATTCTCTTCTATCTTCTGTCTCGATTACAAGCGACACAATGAGATTTTCAAAGGTTCTTACGCAGGTTCTCTCCTTGACATCACTAGTGTCCGCTGCAGCCGTACACAAGAGACAGTCGACTACCCAAGTCTATAAGTTCTCTAGTCCAACATCTGCCGAAGGCATTGCTGTTCGCTCGAACGGACAAGTCCTCGTTTCGTTCTTTGACAAAGCCGAACTTTGGACGATCGACCCTGCTACGAAGAAAGCGACGAAGCTCGTCTCCTTCGCGGGCGCAACTTGCTCGGCTGGCATCACTGAAATTGCGCCTGATGTCTTTGCTGTGGTGGCTGGCCAGTTCTCTTTCAGTGGTGGGAACAAGGCCGGATCCTGGGCAATCTGGAAGGTTGACTTTACCACCGGCACCGCTGTCGCAAGCATTTTGAAGGCCGTGCCAGAGTCTGGTTTTTTCAATGGTCTTACGACCCTGGATAACAGCACAATTCTGATTGGAGATGCATCTAAAGGCGCGGTCTGGCGAATGAATGTACAGACTGGAGCTTACAGCATCGCGATTCAAGACGCACTTATGAATCCCGCTGCGAACGCTGGGTAAGCCATAAAATTCACTTCTCAAGCTACACACTAATCATGTGTGATACCTAGAATCCCAATGGGCCTTGACGGTCTTCGATATGCAAATGGTACCGTCTGGTTCACCAACGTCTCCAAGAATACCCTCCACAAAGTCGCAGTCGACGCGACTGGGGCTAAGACTGGCAGTATCTCCACAATCTGGTCGAATACCTTCTCTGACGATCTTTGGGTTGGGCCGGACGGTGCAGCATATGTCGCGACTGGCAGCGCAGGGAAGATTCAGAAAGTTGCAGCGGATGGCAAGGTCAGCACGATTGCTTCAGTCTCAGGCTCCACTGCTGTTGTTCTTGGGAGAACTGAGGCGGAGAAGAACACGCTGTATATTGCGACGGGTAGTGGCCTGATTGCGTCGATCAAGGTGTAAGCAGCTGGTGTAGTGTCTCGCTGGATGTTGCTAGTTCACCTCACATCAAAACCAGCACGAAATCGTTTATGTAGGGTTTGATGTTAAAGGACAAATCTCCGCATTGTCAGCCATTATCCCTCAATCTGCTCTCAAGAGGACAATGTATCGTACATACGCCGATATGATTGGCCAACAACTCGCTTCGCGTGTGGACCCGGTCGATCTCCAGCACTATGTCCTTCACCAGACCCTTTGAGATTTAGTTCGATAGATTATAAACTCCTGCTTTTCTTCAGTCTTTTCGAACCCCCAGTTTTTCTTTTCCTTTCCTCAAAACTCTATCTTTATCTTCTCAAAATGGAGCTTCCGTCCATTTTCCAGAAACTACAAGCACCCCTAATGTTTACAACCCTGATACTTACTCAAGGATTCAAGCCTGGTATCTTCCGCATCTCCCTCACCCTACCTTTCATGATACTATTATGGGTGCAATCACTTTATCGTCGGGAGTTCATGTACTATGGCGAAGAGTACCCCATGAATGTCATGGCGTGCGCGGTGATGTTCTGCTACTTGGACCAAATAATCTTGGCGAATCCTGATAAAGAGAAATGGCACAAGATTCAATATGGAAAGGAAAAAGAAGAAGGCAAGAAGAATTTGAAGAACAATGATGTTCCTCAAACGTATTGGGAAAGGGTATGGTGGGCAATCAGAATTGCAACGACGACGAGATATGTGGGATGGTCGCAGCAGGTCAAGAATGTGGCTATGGAAGTACAGTCCGACTATCCTCGATGGTAAGCCCCTGTTCTAATGAAGCATACAACTTGAACTCACAAGAACCTATCAGGCTGTTCATCGTCCGGAAATCTCTCAGAGCGGCGTTCTTCTTCATTGTTTCAGACACGGTTCAATCTTGGACAGCGTCTACACCACACGGAGCATACCGCGGCTTTGAGAATGGCAAAGTCATTGTTGGGCTATCAAGCTTGACATTGCAGGAGCAGTTTCTCTTCGCCTGGGTTCAAATTGTAATAACATACACGTGTTTGGAGTTATACAACTCACTCTACGGTATCGTATCGGTACTTTCCGGTCTTGCGAATCCACGAGACTGCCCCTCCGTCTTCGGCGACCTGAAAGAACTGTACACTATCCGACAGGGTTGGTCGTAAGTATCCTTTACGATCTTCTATCTTTTTGCGTGTAGCTGATCCTGGTTTTTATAGATTGGTATGGCACCAACAATGTCGCCGCAACTGCTCCTCTCCCTCTATATATCTCGCCCGCGACGTGCTACATCTCAAGAAAGGCGGCTTTGCGTCCAAGTACGTCCAGCTCTATACTAGCTTCCTCATCAGCGGCATCATCCATGGTGGTGGCACCATGATGTCGCATAAATCGTTCAACGATGATGCTGCACTTTTGTGCTTCTTACTACAAGCTACTGGCATTATGGTTGAGGACCACGTCATTGATTTGGGAAAGTATATGGGGTTGAAAGATTCAATGGCTTGGAGGATGGTGGGTTATGTGTGGACGATTTCGTGGTTTGGATTCTCGATGATGATGTATATGTCGGGCATCGTAGAGAGCGGGATTTGGATACATGCTAAGCAGGTTGATCTTTTTGGTGTTGGGCCAAGGGTATAAGCTAGCTCAAGGAGGACATGATGTGGGCATGTACGAAGAAGTAACATGGACTAATCGCAGAGGAAGTTAACTTAAAAGCAAAGAAAAGGAAGATGTTGTTTAAATCCGTGGCACACCTGGTCCAACTTGCCTGTTTTGGAGTTCCCATTCTTATGTGCTAAGACAGACAATCACAGATTTGGTGAATATTGCGATTTCGGACAAGTCCGCAGAGTAGAACAAAAATGTGCAGATATTTCTCCATTGGTTGGGTAGTCCGAGGGATTATGTTTCAGGCTTTTCTCAAACACGCCCAAGTGGCCGAGCCTGAGAAAACGCGCCCAGGGCTCCGCGGTGCCTGCCAAGTGCGGATCGACATAGTTCCGAGCATGCCATGACTTCCGTATCTTCTTCAACAACACTTCAATATCCAACACCACACTAATGCCTTTCACATCGGACGGACAATCATAGCGAAATCTTTGATTAAGAGAAGGTCACCTCTCTGCCACGTATTATAACAATTATTTCGACTTCCTTACATTCCGCTAGTAGGAGGAAGCGCGCGCCCAGCGATATTACAGTAGCCAAGGAAAGGGATTATGAACCAAGCCACACTTCAAACGGCTTCAAACTACCAAGCATATTTCGACAACTACCAAGCACCTCCCCACAGCTGTCAAGTACGTACAAGTGCCATACCAAGTGCCTTGACAGCGGCCAAGTACCCACCTGTAACTATTCGAGTATTGTTGCCTGTATCGCTTGCCTGAAAGCATGTCCTCCAGGCCAATTTTGGGCTGAGGTTTCCGAGGAGGTGCCTCAGAGCCGCGTAATTGACTACAGAGTAGAGTTGCCTCCTGCAAATCGTCCGTGGAGCGCTCCTGGCAGCGGAGCGTGATACTCTGGCTCGTTTTGCACT
This sequence comes from Herpotrichia juniperi, assembly GCA_014905255.1. Classification (NCBI taxonomy): domain Eukaryota; kingdom Fungi; phylum Ascomycota; class Dothideomycetes; order Pleosporales; family Melanommataceae; genus Herpotrichia; species Herpotrichia juniperi. The sequence goes on along the minus strand of BLYF01000046.1, from coordinate 1,308,881 downwards.
CGATTGCGGGTGTGGGTCAGGAGGGCGTTTTCTGCGTCTGTGATCTGAGTCGCCTCCCTCATCTCAGTCTTCATATATAAGAGTCTGAAGGTGCTAAACGAATAAGGCATCCAAGTCGATCTTGATACCCGCATTACATTCTTCGTTCGTTCTTCTCCATTTCTTTGCCTTGCATTCTTTTCTCGGCAGGCCCGTTTATATTCTTTATCTACTGGTATTTCAAATCAACACATCCATTTTCGTCAATATGCGTTTCTTCGTCGCTGCTATCATTGCTGCTGAGCTTGGCTCTACCTTGGCTCTGCCTACCCGATTGGCATCCGAAGTCAATGGCCTCGAGAACACCGCTTTCTCTCGGAGGAACACCGATATCACCGCTTTGCTCAATAGTATAGGTCTAGGCCAGGCCAACGCTGGGGAAAAACAAGAAGCGGCCAAAGCTGAGCCTGCAAAAGAGAAGGCGAACAAGGAAGAAGCTGCCGACGCCGAAGCCGCCGCCAAATTAGAGCAAGACGCTGCGGTGAAGGCAAACGAGAATGCACTTAAAATCGCCGAAGAGGCTGCTCTGAAAGAAGCCGAGGCTGCGAAGGCTAAACAGGAAATTGCTGCTCCTGTTGAGGGAGAGGTCAAGGCTGGAGAAGGCGCAGAGGGCGAGGCGGCTGCTGGAGAGGAGGCTGAGGCCGGAGAAGATCTTGTTGGTGCTTTCGATGTTGCCACTGAGCTTCAAGGTGGTGATCTCAAGCAGGACGTTCTATTCACTAAGAGCGTATGTTCATTTCCGTTCTAGGCTCATACTAAACAATACTAACATCCTTTCAGGCTGTTGGTGCATTCGAATTCGAGTTTCAAAGCGCGACCGCCGATTCCCTTACCGTGACAGAGAACAAAACCCCCGCAGCACCCCCAGCAGGCTTCGTCGCTATCGAGCCCTCTTCATTCAAAGTCGCTCTAGCAGCAAGCAAGGGCGTAGGCCTCACTCTTGCCAAGATCGATTACGTTTTCGACCCCGCTAGTGCTCTCACCGCCGGCGTGGACCTCACACAAGCCAAGGTCGGGAAGCTTTGTGCCGAAGTTGGTGCCTTTGTGATCGAGGAGACCCTTGGCGAAGTCGAGTTCGAAGTTGAGGAGAATGAAGTTACTCTCAATCTGAACAAGGCCGTCGTTGCTGAGGGCGAATGGGGAATCTTCGTTCCTGCTGCTGCTGTCACTGGAGCTTTCGCGGAAACTCTCAAGGCCGGAGCTGGTGGTGCAGTTGCCGGAAATGCGACTGCTGTGGCACCTCCGGCGGAAGAGAAAGCCGAGGGAGCTGCAGGAGAACAGAAAGTGGCAGATGAAGCAAAGCTGGCAGAGGAGGCAAAGCTAGCAGAGGAGGCAAAACTAGCAGAGGAGGCAAAGCTAGCAGAGGAGGCAAAGCCAGCAGAAGAGGCAAAGCTAGCAGAGGAGGCAAAGCTAGCAGAGGAGGCAAAGCTAGCAGAAGAGGCAAAGCTAACAGAGGAGGCAAAAAAGGTTGCAGATAAACCGCAAGCTGCTGAGGGAGCAGCTGGCAAGCAAAAAGTCGCAGAGGTCGCCGCAGGTGAAGCCAAGGTCCATGAGAAAGCTACAAAGGAGAAGAAGGAGTAGCAACTCAGAGAATGTTGATGGTTAAAGCCTTTAGTGCTAGACATTATTGTGGAGAAATGCTCCAAATACCCGGTAGATATTATGTATTAACACAACACCCTTTTTATATTTCATTTCAACTCGAGACCTCGTCTGCTGCCCGAGGAAGTGTTCTGCGAAATATAGAATGTACGAAGTCGTGATAACTTGAGATTTAATGGATGGAGACATCATACCTCAAGTTTAAAGCCTAATTAGAATCCACTCCTCCAAATAGCGATATTCAATTACAGCCAACGCTCTTTGCCATCGAGTACAATGTCGACGACACGAAGTATCTCAATCAACTACAGATTAAGTGTGAAGAGCAAGCAGAACAGAAAGCTTGCGGCAGCCCTGGACTAGTGGAAAAACAGATGACGACCTGGTCAGCAGCCAAAGAAGAGAACTGATCTGGCCAAACTTGTTTCTACAATATCGTCATAATAATCAATCCTCTAGCTATAGTGTGTTGGGAGAAAGATCCCTTGTTGAGGGTCCGAGCCAAGGACAGGAAGACCATGCGTAGGCCACGCTTGCTAATGCGTCAAGTAGTTCTCAAGTACAAGGACACCATCAATAGGGACGATAAACAGGAGTAACTCCTGCGCAATGTAATGGAGCCAGACTATAGGCGAAAGACTCACAGGGTATTAAATAGACTACACAACAGAGGGCATTGTTGGCCGAATATACAACTCTAGGTGAATGAAGGGGCTCTTAAGTCCCCCAAGAAACTGCATCATCCGGGATATACGCTGGAAAGATCCTTGATTCTCTTTTATCAACCATCGTATTGTACCGGGTGGCGGCTTGCCGTAGGACCATGCATACGCGAGGTGCAGAAGGCGCAAGGCACCTTGACCAAAGACGGTGTTGCGTTGTGTGCAGATAAAATACTCGAGATGGGCGTTCGAATTCCTAAAAAGTGTCTCACATATTATCTACCCTGTGGGTCTTGCGAACACTCCCATCCGCTCGGGTTGGTACTGCTGCTAGCCTGAGTAGCAGATGAAGTTCGAGGACTTAAATTACTGTCAATAGCGACCTATGCTCCATAGCAAATGTTGAGAGCATATCGCGCCATTGTTCGCTATGAATTGCATTCAGCGCCCACTCAAGATGTGATAGTTTTGGAGATGAGTTGTCGAGGGGTTCCTCAGGATCATAGTGGAGCACCTCATTATTAAGCGAACTACCTAATGCTTCAAATGCTACGCGCAGTCCGTCCTCCTCTATCCTACCAAGGACAGAACGTTACCCGAGGCCAAAACCTGCAGTAAGCAAAGCATATCCAAGTTTGCAGTAATCAGAAGAACTCCTTGTGGAATCACAACGATACCAAATGATAATACTGTTATCACATTTGCATGTCCAAAGAGATACCCTTTACCTTACCTCACGGTACATTATGGTTTGAAGTAAGATCACAACGAATCTCATCATATGCTTCACAGTAATTTCTACTGTACGTTGTGCTTCAGAGAAAAAGAACACACAAACATCCCAGGGTCGTTACCTCGGAAGATATCATGATATAATCACGTGTTTATTTATGCAGTGTGTAATTATGCGGTTGAGAACTTGTTCTGTCGAACCTAATGAGTAGAGATCCGCAGGGAAGTTCGTCAACTCATCCAATGTGAGGAAAATATCTCGACCAAACCGGAACCTGGTAGGCTGTATCGGGAAGATGTGACATAGCGATGAAGCACTCTACTACAAGATATACTCGACAAAAAACATAGAAAAATATCAGAAATGGGAAAACGAAAAGAGAGAAAAGGACCAAAATCTTCTCAAAGATTTTTGTCGCCATGCGTCCTAGCTTCTTGTCTTTATCCTTCGAGTCGTCGAACTCGCCCCAAGACAACATAATGGGAATCGAGATACACACCACTGGACCAAAACCGACGATGCCTAGACTAGCTACTTTCCAAAGTATCATCTGGGCATGCGTGGGGAATGGAGCATCCCAAGCGGTCAGATGTTTACCTCCGTAGCAAATACTAGTGAAAATTAATCCAGAATAAAACTGGATCCTTGCAAATCTTGTATTTTGAGGCCAGTTACGGATTCGAAGTGCGAGTGATGGTTCTGGCATCTTAATAACACGGCGACGGAGACCCTCTTGTATCGACATTCTCAAGCATTCGTACTCTATGCCGTTCAATGATATCTCATATTCAACTTCGTAATTAGAGGTTTTTAGAGACTTGATCCAATCAGTTTTGGCCTTTGTACATGGAAGCAACATTTGGCCGTCGAGCTGGTGGAAATTTGGAATCTTGATAGAACCCATGCTTTTGTTTGGCAGAGATTCCAGTGGGAGGGAATCGTACGGCTGAAACCATTCCTTTCCAATGTCTCCTATGTTCACGCTTATCATCCTTTTCGACGAAGGATTCTTCTGTGACTCGCGCGCAAAAGAGCCTCTCGTGTAACCACCGTCGTCGTGGTGCACACTGGCGAGCAGAAATAGTGCCGTAGTCTCTTTCATGTTCTTGCCTCTGAGAATTGTTGGTTCTTCGATATCGAGAGGCTTGTCCCACCACAGTACATATATAATGAGCGTACAAACGGCGTGTGAAAATGTATTGAGCTCAAGCAGACTTATTGCGAGGTTCTGACTTAGACGAACTATACACTGTGTACAAAACCAGATCGCTTGAAGACAAACTAGGAACTTGGCTAGAGCACTCGCTTTACTTTTGTCGTGAATTTCGGCTTCCGATAGGTTTGGGACAAGGTCAAGTCCCCAGTCGACCATCCAGTTGAAGCCTTCAACGGTAAGAGTGAACTGCGTAAAATCCTTGGACGCGAGAAATTGCAATTGCGCATCGTTGACATCGACGGCTAGTCCTCCCATGGCCACATAGTGCGAGTGAATCATCGTCCAGTCATGGCGGTTGTCGAACGACTTATATGTCTATAGGTTGTAAGTTAGTGATAGTCAAACTAAAAGCCCGAAAAACGTACTCGAGCCTTTTCTTTCCATAGCATGCGTGTCAAGGCAGACAAACAAAATGTTCGTTTCAAAAAACCCGGCCTCTCCCTTTGCTTTAGTTGTTTTTTCATATTGTGGTATATTTCAGAAGCGATTCTTCGCTGCCCATATGCTGCCCATGCAACCTAAAATATGTTAGTCAATATCCGAAGCATCATTAAATCTTCATGTACATACCATTTCAGGTGCGAACAAACCAAAAACAAGCCATTTGAACTTTCGCAGATGTTGTGGCGTTAGGAAGCCTTTGACGAATCCTTTATGCCCATGCTCGGGAATGTTCAAGTGCACAGCCGTCCAGACGCACAAAGCCATTGTAGTAACACAACTGGACAATATGCTGAAGGTACCGCGAAATGTGGGTTCTGGATGCCATGCGGCAGTATGATTGACCGGGGCCGTGCCATAGAAGGAGCTCATCGCTGAAGCTGTGCTTCGTTTTCGAATGTATACTTCCAGGGAAGGAACCCTTATGATGATGCAAAGTTAATAGTCGACCTTTGCGTCCTAGGAGAGCTTCGACGCGTTGAAAGATCCTAACGCGATTCATGAGGCTGACAGGGCGTTCACCGAGCAAGGCAGGCCTTGGCCACCGTCAAAGGCTGTCCAATCAGTGTAACTGTATTTGCAAAGCCTCCACTCCAGCGGACAGATATTACTGGGCGCAGCCGATAACATAGAAGTGGAATTTGAACCTCGCGAGAGAGTTGACCGAAATTAAATATCTACTAGAATTAGCAACCAAACGCGAACAAAAATTAAAAGAAGATACAGAAAAAAACTATAGGCGCTGAATCACTAGGCAGAAGCGTGGAGGACAATTGGAAGGTACACATTTCAATACTAGATTGTTGGCAACACAGGTTCTTTGCTACTGATAAGACTAAGTCTCTTCAACTCGACACCCATCACAAATGAACATAGATTTATTGAAATTAAAATTCGTTGAGATATCTCAAAGCGGAAATTCTACGTTCACTAGTGGTTGAGTGAAGACATCCTCCTTGTCTCTCCCCGTTAGCAAATCAACCGAGATTTGTGCAGACTGTAACATTATTTTACGTCCAAAATACTCAACAATGACTGTAACACAGCAGTCGTGATAACAACGACCGTGGAAATTTGAAGGTCTAGACTCCCCTCAGCCTCTAACCATGCCTTTTCATCAAACTCTCAACAACTCGTCATCCTCCATCTCCATCTCCATCCTTGCCATTCTCTCATTCTTTCTCGCCCTCTCCCTCTCTTCAAACAACTTAGTCAACCTTTCATTACCCTCATTCATTATTCTCGGTCCCCCCGAAATCATCCTCTCCTTCCTCGCACCTACGTTCATGTCCTCTATATTTCCCTCCCTAACAGTGAAAACCTTCTCCTCCTGCAAACCGTTCGACATTTCCCCCTCTATGACACTATCCTCCAGTTCCGCGCCTATAGCACCTCGAAACAACCACTCATTCTGTCCCTGCCCTTCTGGTTCTGGTGTTGTGCAGTTTGTCAACGAGTGGAAGTCGTCGGCTAGGGAAGATAGGTCGTCTAATTCCTCGATACCAGCTGCGATTTCCCAGTAGCGTTCGTGCTCTTTTTCCTTCTCTTGCCATCTCTCAATAGCCAACCTCGCGCCGGCCATAACGCCGCGGCGGAGGATCTTGAGTTCCTCGCGGTAGATGTACGCCATGCCTCCAAATATAGCCAGCTTGAAGAGCGAAGAGGCGCTGAACCAGGCCAATCTCGAGGCTGGAGGAGTCGTGAAGTCAACCTTTCCCTTCTTGTTCACAATCTTAAAATTCACACCAGATTTTCCAGGGGCTTCAAAAAGATCACCGAATCGGACCGAACCCTCTTCATTCCATATCCTGACTATATTCCCCAATTCAGGCGCTCCTACCTCCATAACCTTTTCTGCCCCCTTTTCCATCCCTGTCTTCTTAGCACCTGAGTCGACTGCATCGAGCATGAGCTGCACGCCGTTGCGGACGGTGTCCATGTTGTCGTTTCCGATGATCTGATCCTTGCGTAGGGTACAGGTGTCAAGCTTTATATTTTCTACCATCTTGAGACTCCGAGCGTTCAGCTTCTCAGCCTGGTTACTGATGTCTTTGACTTGTTTCGCGATGTCGTCGGTCTTTGACCGCATCATTGCGTCGAATTGTTGATTTTGGGCCGCCATGTCTGTCTCGGCTTTGGGGGAAGGTTATTATGATTACTGAGAACGGCGGCGAAGTGGTTTCTGCACGGCTATGATGCCGAAGAAAGCGCTGGTGATGATACAGGAAGACAGTGTCTTGTAAAGATGTTTTTCCTTAAACTTAGTATTTGAAGTAATAGTTCTTCAGGGTACGAAAGTATGGAAGAGAAAGAGAGCAGCAGGAAAAGAAAGGGGGGAATGCCGATTATATATAGGGAGGAATAATTTATTTGTGCGCAAGACTAGAAACTTTTCGTGGTACCGTACTTGTATTTTGTGAGACTGGTTACCGCTCGCATGGAGTGGACGACTATGGACTTAGCTTCGACGGATACAGACTTTGATGTATGTCAGTGAGAAAATTTCCAGAGATGATATCAACCAACAGAGAATTTGTGTGCAACTTTAGCCGGTGAGAAAAATTGGAACACAGCCTAGCAAAGTGGTCTCTGGCAACCAAGACATTACTTCGCGATACTAGCTTGGTCTTGTAGTCAAATATAGTACGGTTTGCATGCGTGCATTCAAACGCTGTGTCTCGTACGTAGGCACAGAGTACTTGCATATTTTTCAATTAGCTCTAATAAATCTGTCATTCTAACCCAACCTCAATCGCTCCCACCGTGTTCAGCCCAACCTGAGGTAGCACAGTACCATCTAACCTCTAAAAGCTCACATTTCATGTACTTTGGTACAAAACCTATTCAGAATGTGGCTTATATAACCAATACGTCTCACTCGAGGTCTACACCTAAAGGAGTAAGTAAGAACTAGTACATCTAGTACTTGGGAATACGTCTCAGATGCTTACTGCTTTTGAAAATTATATAGTGCAGTACGTATACATAAGACTCAGTCGTACTACTATATATTGAACACACTGGTCTCTCCTGCATGGTTCATCAAGCACAACTCACTACTCTCAGCATACCTCCTTCCCGCCTTTGCCTTTGTTAACTCTCTTCCTTCCGTCTCACCTCCCATCTTCTAGCCATGTCCATTCCTCACTACTTCATCTTTGCTATCACCCCCAATATAACACTCTTGCATCCGAGACACCCAGTCGTTGATCCTATTGACGGTCTTCCCGAATTCTCGGTTCGCTATCCGGAGCTGTCTAAAGTTTCCCTAGTCTAAACCGAGAGGGCTTCAAGTTGGTAGTTCAGGTACTGGTGTGCTATGTAGATGAGGTGCCAGATCGCTGTTCGGGCTCGGGGTTGGGTTTGCGTGGTGATAAGAATCGACGACCAATTTGGTTGGTGTCCCAAATTAAGACATGGTGTCAAACTTATTGTTCGATTCGATTCGAACAAAAGATAGAATATGAAACGTGTTTCGGACAAAGGATTTAGCGTACACGCAAGAACAGCTAGATTTTCCTCGGTGTCGTAAAAACATCTTGATATAATCATCAATACTCACGTAGAGTCAACGATAACTGGAACATTAACGAGAACACGCAGGCCGACACTTGTTGGTAAGTGAAGCAGGCGATAACGCGAAAAGGTGCACAGCTTGCCTTTGGTAACGTGTGTAATAATTAAGGGGTCGTAATCCCGCCTAGTATTCTACAAAGTGAAGTCCATCCCAAGCATCTATCTTTCCAAGTCATTTACAAAGTGTGCGCTAGTGATGCCTACCTAACCTAGACAGCAAGTCCATCTTCGTCTGGGCTCTCAGGCCTCCCACTCACAGCCCCATAGACCCTCACAGGGACCTGTACCTCAAAACTCTCAGCCGGCAGTCTCTCCGCTGCAGCAAGTATGACAGCCCTATCATCACTAGAAATCTCTTCCAACAGATCATCCCAGACCGCCTCCTCGCCATCCTCATGCGTAAGTCTTGGCGTGATGAACTCTATCCGCAATTTCCACTCCAGACTGACTCCGCTCGTGATGAACTCGGGCGTACTGTTTGGAGGAATTGTAGGTGCAAAACACAAACGCCGCGCAAAAAGTGCGTTATCAGAAAAACTCGTATGCACCTTCCTAGTAACGCGGTATATTGAAGCGTTGGATCGGAGCGCTATCGCGGGATCTACTTTCTCGGCGGTCTCAAGCGACACGTGAACGGAATAACAGGGTATATCGGCGTTCGTAAAATCGATGACTGCCGACATTGTTTCACCGAGTCTATAAGCGGGACGGGCGAGCATGATGACAGCGACGCGACGTCCGCTGCGCGCAATCTCGAAGCGGTTGGCGCTCTGGTTCGCTGCACCAGTGAGGTTGCTACGCATAATAGCGAGATCTATGGCTTCTTTCATGTTGTGGGGCTCTTCGCCGCCGACAGAAGAGCGCCCAGGCATAGTCTCGGTTGGGGAGAGAAGACCCATGCTGGAGTTTTGACGGGGCCTGTCGAGTAAGTTGTCTACATATTGGACGAAGTCGTCAAAGGCGGCGCCATCCGAGGTCGGTGTGGCGGAAGGCTTCTTCTCGGGTGATGCATCCGCTCCAATTTCTACTGGCGATGTTCGCGCCTGGTCGCGAAGAATTATGTATGGGGACATCAGATCATGTCCAAGTATCTCACCTCGACCTGGACATAGCGTTAGCGATTTTCATCGTCTCGTGGGATCACACATACTGGTTACGCTGCCAAAGACGCGGAAGGGAACGTCGACGTGTTTCACCTGCCGGTCTTTAGATGAACCTGGTCGTTGAGTGCCAATTGTCAAATGATATTCAACCTTCATTGATTTCCCTTTGTGCGTTGGCGGTAAGCCTCGGGGCAATGTGAAGTTGTACGTATAACTTCGACTTTCTCCAGGAGCTAATCGGAGATCGACGAACAGTATTGACTGTGGCGTTGTTATAAGCGGAACTGTCTTAGAGCTGGCCATTCCCCGCATCTCTCGTATACTCGATGGCTCAGATGAACCTAATAGACCGCCTATTGATTCACCGATGTTGCCCCACCCTAGCGCTCCAAAGAGGCCGCTGTCCCGTTTCGTTCTTTCAACGCCCACGACACCGCCGCCGCCCTGGCCTCCAACGACTCCTTTTCTTTTCACTTCTTCAAACGGCGCTTGGTTTATGAGAGAACCATCCAGGGTGAAGGACCCCATAATCTGCGCATATCCCATCATAAGCGATTCGGGAGCTCTTTGTTGGTGTGGCGGGGCTAATTGAGAGCTATGTCGCTGATGAATGGTTCTTGGCAGAAGTCGTGCAGTCGGTTGGGCGACGTATTCGGACGCCAACGTCTCGTTGGAGTGGTTGCTCATGGAGTAGAATTCACTGCTACTTCTCGGAGTGCCATTCATACTTGATCCCGACAGAACACGAGTTACGGGTGAGAGATTGTCTATATTCGAGTTCGACGGAGGCTCTTCTTGAGGTGTATGGGGATTATCGCGTAGCTGTGGTGTCCGTGGCTGTTGGTGACTTTTTATATCGTTGTTGTTGGGCTGCCTATTTGGGGAACTACTCGACGGTGGACTCATGGGAAACTTGAAGGTCTGCGAGAAGGAGCCTGACGCTTTGCGCGATGCACTGGGAAACGCGGGGGTATTCGGAGCTGTGGAGACGCCCGTCGCTCTCCTGCCTGGTCGTGTGGGGAGAGGGAACTCGTTTGAGGGTTCGTGTATTGTGGGTGGGAAGGAGGCTCCACCCATCAGAGGAGAGTGGGTCAAGGAGCGATGGCCAGGGGACAGAACTTCAACATGGTCAGCCTACGCAAAGAATAAAGAATGATAACTCGTACCATGAGGACTTGGCCGCCCGGGGGTGACCTGCAGACTGGCCGATCTTCCATGGCCTCTCATCGGCCGCTTGGTGGCACCCCGATCATGGCTCACCTCTGTGGCTGCATCTGTCCCTATTGTCATTATCGACAACGACCTTCCATGTGTAGGTGTCGCGCCTCCATTGCTAAAGGCCCCGTTGGGCGGAATGGGCGAACGACTCCCTCCCGCCGTCGATGGAGTGTTCAATGACAATGCAGGTCTATGGGCGCGCAGGTGCGGAGGGGGCTTCTGTGAGCCAAAAGACGAGTTTCTTGATATCGAGGGCCTCGTCGAGGAATGGGCGGGGGGTAGCTTGCGCTGTCTGTCAGCTCCCGCGAATCCATTCTGTTTTGTGCGCAACGGGGAGCGGTCGCGCCCGCTCGGAGGAGCTACGTTCTTGAAGGTGATGGTGCACTCGATGTCTTCGCCAGCGAACACGGTGGAATCCTTCCATTGTACGAATACCCGGATGTTCGAGGTCATGGTAGGGTCGGGATCCGGAGGTCATGGGCGGCCAGCTGCTGATCTGCTCTGCGACATAGCGAATGCCAGGCATCCGGGGCCGTGGAGAGGGAGAGATAGGCGCGTCGTGAGATGATGCCGAACCCTCGGATTAATGTTGTCGCTCATCCGGTTGCCCTGCCGGAAAGAGCTTAGCCCAGTATGTGAAGGGGTCCACCACTCCACAGACATGGCGTGCACTCCTGCATCCCAACTCTTTTCCCATGCTCGTGCGCCAAGTAAAATCTCACCAGTCTTGGTACATGGGACAGGTACAAGGTAGCGAACCAGGTATCCGTTAAAAGGGCACTTTATCATCTCCCGCTTCCCTATGTCGTGTGCGCGTAATTGCGGGCCAGCGCCTCTACATTTACTCAATTCATTACTACCGTGCATTAAAGTCAACTTAGATCTCATTGGGAGGATTTTCCTCAAAAACACATTTTCGCAGCGCAGATATAACCTGAGCAAGGTTACATTATGTCACATTCAACTTTTCTTCCAAAGGGTTTGGTAACATTTCATTCTTTTCAGCTCTTCAGCCTACACATTTATCATCTCTAGCTTCGCTTTACTAAGAATATGCATAATTTATCAAAGGTTGGAACTGCATGCTGAAGAAACTCAAACACAAGATCAAGTTCTCACAGGCACTAATGTCATCTCATCCCTCAAGAAAGTAGTCGACTTTGATCTCTTGTCCATTTCATTACTATTAGTCCCACTTGGGGGAGACGCTACTTTGAGAAAGTACGTATCCAGAACTGTATGCCAGGAACCTGACAACTTCGCTAACAGTATACAGTACATGCGCACTCATATATCTACATCGCTTCGTAAAGACTGTGCTTTTGTTCCTCCCATAACATCATCAACCATATACACACTCATCAAATAACACGTTATCCATCTCTTACACACATAGAAAAAAATTCTTGCAACCTATAGCATAGCAACAACACCCATCAGCCCCGCGGCGAACGCACCAACACCGTAAGCAGCTGTCGCCGCAGCGCCAGTGAATTCAGCAGGCACGGAAGTCTGAATAGTGTAGTTTCCAGACCCAGTAGCCTGGGGCTGACCATCAGAGATCTGACTAACCGGTACTCCGCTAGTGACGACTGGGTATGGCGCTGAGGTTACCGGAGCAGGGGCCTGGGGCTGCCCATCAGAGATCTGGGAGATGACTGGTGGTGCTGAGGGAGCTGGTGCGGAAGTGACGGGAGGGGCCTGGGGTTGACCATCACTGATCTGAGAGATGACCGGTGGTGCGGCAGAGGGAGCCTGGGGTTGGCCATCAGAGATCTGTGAGACGACTGGGGGTGCGGCAGTAGGGGCTTGGGGTTGCCCGTCACTAATCTGGGAGACAACTGGAGGTGCAGCGGTGGGGGCTTGAGGTTGCCCATCACTGATCTGGGAGACGACTGGGGGTGCGGCGGTGGGAGCTTGGGGTTGCCCATCACTGATTTGGGAGACAGGGATACCAGTCGGGGCTTGAGGCTGGCCATCGCTAATCTGACTGACGGGATATCCAGTAGGTACCTGGGGCTGGCCATCAGAGATCTGGCTAATTGGCACAACAGTTGGGATTTGAGGCTGTCCATCGGTGATCTGAGTGATAGGTATCACGGTCGAGGCCTGTGGTTGTCCATCACTGACCTGGGACGCGGGTGGGGCGCCGCTCTCGCCGTTTATGGCGACCAGGTAGATGGGTGAGCATTGTGCGGCCCAGTGGCGGTCGTACAGGTTGTAGAAATCGCCTGACCAGCACTGGTAGAAAATTGCGGAGCCGGCGAGGGCAAGGGTGTTGTTCTGGCAGTAGGAGTAGCCGGAGGTGGAAATGGCATTCTCTTGGGGTGGATTGTCGAATTGCCATCTGAGAACTTCTGTCAACTTTGATCGAGGGGAAAGAGATAACAAAGAGGTGAACTTACTGGTAGTTGCTGGCAATGTAGCCAGTGCGACCAGCTTGGTCCTTCAAGATACCTCCTTCGAGCGAAAGTGTAAGCACCCCGGCGAGCTGGCGTCTTTCAACGTCACGCTTTGCCGATGAGGTCACATTAACAACAGTGACTTGGAAAGTGCCAGAGTGCGAGTCCGAACAGCTCTCAGGTGTGGTCGCCTGAGGCGTGGGACTCGCCATGGTGGACGCCGTGAGGGCGAGAGCAACGAGAGTAGTCTTCATAGTAGCAATGCTATTGAAAGATTGCTAAGTAGTGCTTAACGATAGAGTAGACTGATGAACGAAGTATCAGTCTAGAAAGCGATGTAAGGTGTCTGAGGAGGAAGAGTGACAGCAGAATTGCACATATGAACGAGTGGGTGGCATGATCAACTAAGTAGAGAATGACAAGTGCATTGACAGCTTTCGACTATTCGAGCTGAACATGCGGTAAAACATGTGGTTGGGTGCACACTATCCGCGCGTCCAATAGTGTCTAGCAAAGAGGCAGGTACAGTGACTATCAAGGGCGCCGGAGGCTGGAAGCTGTTGAAAGAACGGCTCGGAATGATCGGCCCTCTCCACATCGCTCTCCACACTTCTCTTGGAAAAGCCTTCGCGCGCCTTGATAGCCGTTAGTCTTCATCCACTTCAGCCTCCCTGACAATCGATAAAGAAGTGCATAAGCGATGCTCTGTTTGGCTACGGCTCACTGTATCACGAGGTGATGGATTGCTCAATGCAGCAGAAGGATCAAAAATCCCCAGATACCCGGTAAGCCAGACTTCTCGACGGCTGTGAGCCCAAGAAAGGAACCTCACGCAGATTCCTTAATGTAGTGTCCTGTCATGAGGAATTTTGACCTGCCGGACCCTGCGGACTGCGCGGCCTGGGACGGAAGGTGGGCAATTGTACCATGGTGGAAAAAGTGGGTTAGACGGGGTGTCGGACTACGATCTGCATATCAACATAATAAAGTGCAGTGCGTTATGTACAATTGGCCGAAAGACGGTTAAAGGCAACTGGTCTGGTTGGTTTAATTTGTTCATTGGCGCAGTTGAGTGATTTGAGGTTAAGACGTGCGTCTCGACCTCAGATAGCCGCTGCAGCGCTAAGGCAACCTAAGCCAAGCGGTGGGGTCGATGTGGTTGCTACTCCAAGCCACCCTCATTATCACGGCGCAAGTGATACTCAACAGTTCTTGACCTCTAACATTCGAAACAGCGGCTTGACATATTTGCGGTGGCAGACGTCACTTAGAATTTACATTTGTGCGAGGAATGTCCGTTTCTTAGGCCGCATTGGTTGTCGATGACGTAGATATGGACCCCTCTAAGTTTCAGCATTTTCCAATCGCGATGAGATGCCCTTTCAATTTCTGTACTCGAATAAGTGTGGGTGTGGTGATCCTAGCAGCCTCGTTCCTCACCAGTGTTACTTGCCAATCTGGGTACCCGAATGTCAATCCCAATGTTCGAAGTTACAGAAAGCAAGGGTCGAGTCGGTGAATGGTCAATCGATGTTGCTGTACAACAAGCGAAGAGCGCCGCGCTTATTCAATGACTCAAAAAGGCAGTCGGCGTTCACCGGATCATCATGACAGCATCCCCTCTTTAAGCCAGATAAGAGATCATCCTTCAGGATGATGTGCAACTCTCACGAACGATAGGTAATTAACAGAGAGAAATAGTAATAAAGGCTTTCACGACCGTAGCATCTGAAACAAATCGACATCCACAGGTGGATTGTGTTCCCTTTATTCATACACAATGGTGCATTTCGTTCTGATATTTCTTATTCGTCATTCTCTTGTCACCCAACTTCATCCTGTATGCGCCTATTTCCCCTCTCCAGCCCTCTTCACACCCCCTGCAATTTTCCCCGCTCCGTCTTCAATGCTCGTAGTTGCATCCGCAATCCCTCGGGCAACAGGCCTTCCTGCGCTTCCCGTTGCACCCTCAATAGTCTCTCCCACCCCTCGCCCCAGCGCTCCTACTACGCCACCCAAAGTGTTCGTTACACCTCCGACTGTGTTCCCAATGGTTGAAGTGACAAACTTAACGCCCGAGGTCACACCGGATTCTTGCTGACCGATAGGCATGGTGGGTTTTGTTGCGTGGAAAATGTGGGCTTGTAGGAGTGATTTGTTGGTTCTGAAGAATTTTCTTGAAGACGCGTGGTTCTGGCTTGAGTTTGAAAGTTTGGTTAAGGTTTGATGCGGGGACCAGACTCGGGTTAAGTTTGCGTGGATGAGATGACGTCACTGGTCTCCGAGGCAGCATCGGAGTGAACTTGAACATCACACTGACTATGGAATCCATGACAATATGTGGTTAAGCTTGTTGCCTTCGATGTTAATAGAGAAAACAGAATCTATTGCTCCGTTGTTTGTAAGTTCCAAGGACATTTTGCAGCCAGACTTGGCTATCAAGAAGATTGTAACGATACAAAGGCGATTCTAGGCACGCAAAGAAGGATTTTTGTATGAAGCCTGGCTGATTAGGATTTGGAAGCAGAAAACTATTTTTCAGTTATCTGTATTAATTTTCCCGTAAGGCTTTAAGATTAAATGCCTAGAACCTGGTGAGAATTCAGTTCACCCGACTTCTTTTTGTTCATCATGTACCGCATAATCTCAAATATCCCTGACAGCCACAATCCCAAGTTCCTGCCTTGGCCAACAGGAACATGGACAACTACCAAGAAGTATATAGAGAGACGAGGTCTCTGTGATAGATAGTTTTTTGTAGTCATTGCTCAATGTACAACCTTGTCTTTGGAATCTCATTGTCCGGCCTCTCCTGTAACCTGGGAGACTCTCAAGTGTCTGATATTGATTGTCCTATAGTCTTATTCCGAGACCTTAGTGAACATAGCAAGTATACCCATGTTCTGACAAAGCTAACCATCACGTGCTTCCCTGACTCACCCTGATCAAGTAAGACCCTGGAAGCAAGATGTTAACAGCAACTTGCAATATTGTAATTTGGTCTCTCCCTCATACTATAGGCGCAATTTGCAAAGAGTGCGTATACAATTAGGCTAACAACAGGGAAGACAAAGACTAGGACACACTAGAGCACCTTATTTAGAACAGGGCGCGTTAAGCTAATAACTTCCACTACACAGAGAAGATAGATTAGCAGTACTTAAGGCACTAGCCTGTAATATGTAAAAGAAGAGAGAGTATTTGTGCCCTAGACAAGCATATACAAGAACAACACAATCAGTCCTACTCGACTAGTACTAGCGCCGAAGCTACACATAGGTTCTGTGTCTATATAGCCACCCGAGGATAAAACAGGAGATCCTGAGACGAGGAGGGAGAATAAGCTAAGAAGTAGTTGGAACATTATCTTAAGGATTACGAGGGAGAGGCGTTATGGTGTTATACGGTAGGATGTAATGCGATATGACGAGAGAACGCGTACGGAAACCTGCAGAGACCAAACTGTGTTACGCTAGGGAAGCTAAGACTCTTTTGCTGCAGAGTCTTGGCTGCTGTCTGAGCTAGCTAAGATAAAATCTAACCAGAGCCAATTAAAACCGATTAGTCAGCATAATATCGCGTCAGTCGCGTTCGAATGACCATGTCGCGTACAAGTTCAACAGTTTCTCTGGTCCTCAATGCCCCCAGGATTGCTGTCGCTCGCCCAAAGTTACTATCATCATAATGTCACCCTCAATTCCTAAGCTAGCCTTCAATCAAACTACTCTGCATGGCTCCTTTATTCGACAACAGTCCTCAGCTAACAATACTGCGCACCCGTCCCGCGACACGCACCGGATTTCCAAGAAAAAGGCCCCAGCCAAGTCCAAACTCCAGTCGAAGTCGGTCGTCTCCGCCACCTCCGACCGAATCTTGACCGACGTGCTCCTTTCTATTAAATCTGTCCACCTGGCCAACATTGCGAGCCAGCAAAAGAACCATGAATATCGCAAATACCAGCTGCGCGACGAGGTTACACGACTGTGGCTGTACGAAACAGGCGAAGGCGGTAAGGGCCGGGCATCTATTACGTATGATCTTCCCTGTTGCTTCCTATTTCACGATTCGCTGTGTACTGACACACATCTAGACATATCGCGGTCATCCCAGCCTCAGTGCGCCACACTCCTGGCTCAGTACCAACTCAGCCCTTCGGCATCGGCAATGCTGAGTTCAACGCCGGACTCAAGCAGTCTAAGTACGGTTACCCTATACTAGAACTTCACGAGCTAGTTCGTCCGGTGACACTAGTGGAGATGAAGAGCCAGTGGGGGTTAGGCGGTGCACCAATGGGTTGGCGCTACCTGACAGCAGACTTGTGGGAGGATAGATGGGGAGACGATCTAGGAAGGCATGAGAAAGTGAGGCGGGTGTTCTAATGTCGAATTTCGAATTGCTACATGGACCTCCCAGATCTTTATGCCTGCACTAACAGTTGAAAATCTAGCGCTTGTAACAATAATTTATATTTTAAAGCCACTATTATACGAGCTTGTCATACTTGCTTGGGTCTTGTCATATATCTAGCTAGATCACCCAACATAGCGAAGTCGCTACCAAGATCAAGCTAGGCGGCACAAAAGCAGTATTATTGCGCGAGACGTAAAAGTAACGTAATTGTATAGTTCTACATTTATGACAAAAGCTAATATGCCTACTCTAGAAAGCTAAAATACGCAGAACCGAACACCTAACAAACTCGAGAGCCTAACTGCAACTTTCTGCAGCGTTTAATTTAGGTAAATGATATTCGCACCCCACTCCCACACTGTAAGCCACACAATCCTCTATCTACCAAGCAAATAATAAAAAACTTTGTACACGTAAGTTGTAGAACTCGCCGCGCTCTACATCCTGCAAACACAAAATTAGTCTCTATATGTTTTGCTAGGGGAGCTGCGCAGGAACTAAGAGTGCATGACAGCTAGGTAAGCAAGCTTAATAGTGTTTTAATGCATAGTTAAAGCTTACTTGTTATGCATATTGTTTCTTACTTCTCACATTAACTGCTGCTTCAGCTGAATATCCTTTCTGAAAAATCTTATAGTTAGGCAAGTAGGAAGTATTGTATTACGATATAACAATCTAGTTACCAGCATTGTTATAATAGTGTGCTATTAGTATTTATTAGAACTATAAGATTTACAATAATAGAGCAAGCGAAAAAGACATTTGTTTCATAGAGATTCTACCCTATGTCTCCTTTATCACTTCCGTTTATTCCTCTCCTCAACCCCCCTTTCAGCCGGAGCCATGATGGCCCTGTATAAGTACTCGACTGAATACATCCTGAATAACTTCCTCGGATCCGCAACCCACTCTTGCACCTCCCCCCAAATCCTCCTCAGTCCTTCTTCGCCATTGCCGCCAAATTGGCCCTTTAACTGCGCATAGCTGCAAAGCCCATCGGTACCGAGGAGCTTCATGACCTCATACCTACTGCCGCCGATATACAGCGCCTTGGATAGCTTCGCGCCGCTCCAGTCTACAATCAGTGGCGCGTATAGGATGTGAGGTGTCCTTCCGGCCGCCAGACCTGTGGTCGCCGACCAGGCCGCTAGAGGACGGTAGAGAAAAACCTCCTGGTACATGCCAGCGTAGTCAGCACCCGTTATGCGCACATGATGCGTACTAGTGTCGAGCAAGTGGCTCATGCTGCGAATGAGATTACGGACAGGTGCATTCGCTTCCAGACGGGCTACGTCGGCAAACTCGGCGATGCAGATGGTATGCGGCCCATGGTGAGGGCAGAAAAAGGTTATTGTGGTTCTACTAGCGGCAGAGTCCACGCCATTGTTCTTGCGACTGCTGTCGAAGTCGTTGTAAATGTTCAGCCGGCCATGCTTCTCAGCCAGGCCACAACCCGAAACCGGACATGCAGCACGGAGAGCTAGCGATTTGTACTTAGGCGAGAGCTGCTTCCCGAGAAGATCATGATGAGCGATCACATATCTGAGAAGCGAGGGGATCATGGGACGGGAGAAGAAGTCGGACTGGAAGGCAGTCGTGAAGGGAATATCCGACCAAGCGGACAGACGAGATAATATCTCCTCGTAATCGGCCATGAATGTGTGCAGGGCACCAGGAACGTCCCTGTGCGATCTTTGATACTGTATGCCATCAATCTCAATTCCATGGCCTTCGACTGGTGCGGTGTCAACGAAGGTAATCTCGACGGAGACGCGTAGCGGTTTGTGGCTTGTGTTGGCCACTTTAGTTTCCATTTGGTCGAGGATCAAGCGAGCAGATGAGAAAGCATAGCAGAAAACGACGAGCGTGCCTGCGTGAGGGGAGTTATTCGGCTGCACCCCAGCATGAACAACGATGTTTCGAGTCGGAAGTTGATTAGCTCGTCGCGCATCGCTTTTACAACTCGTTCCAGGGTACCTCTCAACAGCCGTCCCGTTGTTTCCTTTCTCGGCCGAAGGACTCATTTCACCCTTCGAGCGGACCTCGTCATTCACAAGAGCAAGTAGAATGGGCTCAACAAAATCGTCTTTGAAGGCATAGGAGCCCCCGCCAAGCGGATCATGGACCTCACCATCGTGAAACATCGCAGAGATGGGTGTTGTGGAGCTCAACGTAGGGACTAGATCCTGGATAGCTGATAGTATATCTCTGCAGCTCTTTTTTGACATAATTGCTGCATGTTCCAGGGACTGAGCCGGCGGCATCATGGTTGAAGAATGCCCAGCGTCACTAGTAAATAGCGGAGTGAGTAGCTCAACGAGGTTTCTAGCGGCAGTAACGCGGTCGGAAGTGTGACACATGGCTTCTGTGTGGTGTGTATAGCTGTACATCATGTGTGTAAGAAGGATGAAAGAAGGATGGCGAGGCTCTGAAATGAAAACCGCTTTCTGCTTTCCCTTGACACGGCTCGGGTGGTAACTGGCCCCGGGTAATAATTGGACTGAGGGATAGCCCGGTCAAACTGCGATTGAAAGGCTTGATATAAGTTCGAGAGAGAATGGATACGCCATGAGCACGACTAGGTGGGGAGAGCAATCCATATGGAGGGGCGACTAATCGGTAGTATGGATCGTCACACGAAGCGTCTGTTTTTGCAAGGCAGCGATGTTCAAACGCATAAAGGTGGGGTGGTTACCGCCCTAGCAAATACCTGCAGTCGAACTAGAGCAAAGCCTATAATACAATTCCGAGAACTTTTATAGTAGTTTAGTTGGTAATATAAATAAGGCTGTGAAACGTGCGGTTTGCGCAGATAATGTCGAGCACGGCATGCCTGGGCAGTGTGAAAAATGTCAGACTCTAAAGATCGTTCTTGTATTGCTCTGCACTGTATGTCTCAATTAGTAACTAGATAACCAGGCAACATCCTCTCGCCGTTGATTCTATATATCTTCGGAGTAGGGTCATCTCGCTATTAACGTACTTTATTATAATACAAGCTATGAGCAAGGTAGGCTAAACGATTGGCATGCGAGCATATCCAAAAGCCCTGCGATATTCACTCCTACAACCTTTAGGGCTAGTGTTGACCGTCACTGCATTTTATTCGTGTTGGTTGCTTATTGGGTAGTTGCAGTACTAGGCTTTTAAACTTTCTATTGTCTCTAAAAAGACCCTCTCTAGGGCCTATAGAGGCTAGGACGCTAGCTCTTGCAGAGGCTACACTAAGGAAGAGGAGACGCCCTACGTTAGACAAGGTTAGCTGCGCCAAGCAAAAGAAGCGCTGTGCGGCGCAGAAGAAGGCGAGAAAAAAGAAAGCAAAAAAGAAGAGAAAGAAGCTAAAGTAGATATGTATAATATTATATAATTATTTATATATAACTATTTTATTTTTTTGGTTTTCTTATAAAGCCTTGCATGGCCTCGCCATAGAGGGAGATGAAAGCTGTCCTGTATTAATGTTATAAGGTAATGCTATACGTTACTATCACCCAGCAACAAGTATCGCTAGAACAAGGTCCAGTTCACGTTGCAACGTGATAGATGGGTGCAAGCCTAGCACCCAAGCAAAAATTGCCGTGATCAAAACTCAACCATGGTTCACATGCTTCAACAACCGACCAAACTGGCAATGGTGAAAACAGGCAGAAGCCTCATGTGGCCCACACCCAATTACTTGGGATTATGCGGTATTATGTACCCCCTACCCAAAAATCCAACATGGGTAAGGTCGAAGTTCCATATTTGAAAAGGCAAGATTGCGGTGCAGGTCATCTAGAGACCCTTCCCTAGCCGATGGGCCCGCACAAACATGGTATACCCTGTTCTAGCAACCTTCCCAGACTTTATTGCTTTCGAGCATTTTGCATTCATTGGAAATAACCTTTCTTGTCCAGATGGATCTTGGCCAAAGATTTGATATCTAACTCGCTTGAACAAGAAAAAATGCCAGAGTGCTCGGTAAGTGTGACCATATCCACGAGATAGAAGTTGTTCAACAAAGCGCCAATCCTTATCCAATTCTTCGACTAGGCCGTGTGGATATCTTATGTAGCATGCTCTTGGGAATTCTTATTAAGAACTCTTCTCATTAATCAAAAACGCCTCTTCGTCATCGTCTAGTGTCTCACAAAAAATACTATTGGGCCTGTTCTATCTGAATGTTCTATCAGGGATAGGATCCCTGTGGTTATAATTCGCTCAATAACTTCGATATATCTTCCTTACTATTTATCACCAACTTTTAGAAACTAAATTATTTATATCATAGCTTATGTACTGCATTCGATTGTGCTTCCGCAAGTTAGATAGGCCGAAGTACACAACTAGACACCTCGAGGGTTGTGAACGTTGCGCTAGCGTCCTCGTCAATTATGGCATCCCTGCATGGCATTCTGGAAAGCGGTACATACCCACTGGTCCTCGTGGCGAGTATACGATACTCTGATTGATACTTATCACTACGCCTCTTCGATGGACAGATTCCCTGTGTCGCTATCATTCACCTCTAGCCTAATGGTCTCGGAAATCTTAAGGGCAATGCCATACCTCAATGTCAACTTACTCGACTGAGACACTTAGTGCATACTGTACGTCTGACTGAAATTTCAAGCCCACTAGTAAATCATTCAGAGCAACGTTTTTGCATCCGCGAGACACTTGATAGGCTATTTCAGTAGGAATGAATTCAGCATTCTTATAAGTGTCCGTTATCACGTGAATTGGAATACCCAGAGTTTCCATACGTCTTCTACGGGGTAGCAATATTGTCAAGCCACAGTGCAGATCAAATTTGACAAGTCGTCAAGTAACTCCCTGTACCTAAATTTTGAAAGAATCTAGAAGCAGATTGTGAGACAAGGCAGCAATTTTAGAAGATCACCTGACATGCAAAGAAGTGTTCTTACATAGTTAATCGTCCTGCCCCGACTGCAATGCATAGTCCAAATGGGCGCATTACTCTGTACGAGCATTTTGAAATAAATTCTACCAAGTAGCTAGAAGGACTGAGAATAAACTGAGGCACTGCATCTTCGCCGCATCGCTGGACCACCTGCCGCTCTTACGCATGAATATGCGCGTTAGCAGCTGTATGTCCATCCGCAATCATCGTCTTTCAGGTATCCAGTACCGTCGGGTCTAATTTTGCATCCGCTTTGAACTTCT
The DNA here is from genome assembly GCA_014905255.1 of Herpotrichia juniperi. Classification (NCBI taxonomy): domain Eukaryota; kingdom Fungi; phylum Ascomycota; class Dothideomycetes; order Pleosporales; family Melanommataceae; genus Herpotrichia; species Herpotrichia juniperi. Next base: position 1,286,313 of record BLYF01000046.1, on the reverse strand, counting down.
CATACGCGCCCCACTAGATATTGCTACTCCGACGTGGATAGATGAACCAATTGACCATGTCCTGTTCCTTTTTCTCATCCAGATCCATGAGGAAATATTTTCGTGCTCGTGTTGCATAACATTGAGCCATATTCCTGCCTGGTTCTAAGCCGGGACCCAATCTGAGCTCCACCGCACCGAACTCAATAAATAATCACGGTGGAAAAGAGCACAATTGAGACTACCAGGAGCAGTTGGACTGCCAGAGACCGTTCCCAGAATGACAGCATGCGTACACAATTGAGTTTACCCTCCTACGCATTAGAGCACATACATGCTAGAAGTGATCTCCGGGCTTGGCTTCGGTCAATAAGCAAACCATGGTGATACTGTTCGTCGTATACGTTGTCACAACCTGTCCAGTCGGGAGGGATGAAGAGCTTCACCAAACTGACTTGGGTTGGGGATTCTGCCTCGTTCGTGTGCTTGTCTAAGCTGCATCGGCAGCGCTCAAGGACGAGGACCCTGACGAGAACCATAGCTGCAAGTCCAGAAGCAGCGACAATTCCATAATCACCTCCGAGGAGTACAGGTAACACGACTAGGAGAGCGTTGAACGAAACTACTATGGCAGTGGTACGGCGCCAGCAGTCCCTCCTAGGAGTGCCGTTTCCTCTACCTCCTCAACATCGAGTCTCGTAGGCACGTAGTTGACTTCTAGCGTTACAGCCAGCGCGCGAACCAAGTACTCAAATCTGTAGCTATAATCCCCTCCGTAATAATATATAGAGTAAATTTTAGAACTGGGTCTGCAATAGTGTTGTCTACGAACATTTGTCCGACGAGCAGTGGGAAGTACTCGAAGAGCGAGTAGACGAGCCTTCCTAGAGATGTGCGGATACTGATGGCGCCGAGGAGGATGACGATTCCTAACGCGTTAATTTTGAAGGTGTCTCAGGTTTCGATATATGTGAGGGGCTCGTAAGGGCGGCGAAGCGGAAGCGGAGGTTCAAGAAATAGAGGCTGATGAAGATGCTTAGGATGATGGGCATGAGGCGAGCAAACAGTAATTTTGTAGACATCCCTGAGATGCATTGGGGCGTTGCTTGCTTGACGTGAATTTCAGGGACTGGGGGCTTGATGGAGGTCGAAGCTCGACGAGGGAGGTGGATGGAGGGGAGATATCTCGAGAAGCTGGCGTCATTTTCAGGTGTATGCGGGTGCTATATACGGTACACGCCGGGCAGTGCGTTCACTTTCTGGGCTCACATATGAACTTACCGCAGCAAGTGAGAACTAGAGTAATCATGTTTGTGAGTGTACTCACCACACCACACCTCCAGATGACTCTTCAGGCCCCAGATCCAGCTCTTTATATAGAGGGTTTCATTGCAGCAACCTGTTAAAACGTAACGAGAGCGTACAGTTGACAACGATCACAAGCACATGGTATGCTTCGACCAATCGTGAAGATCATGTGCACTGAGCAACACAAATAGGACAGAAAGGCAATGGTTAAATCTAAGATTGCACTGAGAGCTTGGAACTATTCACAATACGTAGGTAGTACAACCCAGGCCAGGGCATGTTTGAAGAGATCGATGAGATATCTATAGCACGGACAGATCGCCAAATTTCTCCTGTGGAATAGTTAGCGAATGCTCCCACCATCATGGCTTGTAATTGGGTCAGACTTGCCTTGTAACCTGGAACGGCCCAGCGACCTTTCGACACAAGCTGCTCGGTGCGCTTGTCGATGTCTGGCTGAGCGGCAGCGACCTCCTCCTATAGCATAAATTAGCATCCATCCACATCCCAGCACATGGCCTTGGTCTCCACGTACCACTGTAAGCTCATCAAACGCCCTCGCATCCTGGATATTGGCCAATGTCTTCTCCAAATCCGCCAACTCCTTGTCGACCACACTCTTCGTCTCCTCTGCGCTCTTCACAGCCTGAGCCTCGAACGCCTCAATAGCCTTGATCTGCCTGTCTACATCGTATGTGGCGGGCTTGAAGGCTGCAAAGCTCTTCTCGATCTCGTCGACAACGGAGGTGTTCTTGAGGTTGGCGCGGTAGTACGAGAAGTCGACAGTCTGAGACTGCTCGGAAAGGATCGTGACTTTGCGGCGCGCATCGTCGTTGCGCTTCTTGAAGTTTTGGAGGGCGGCGGCGGTGTTGCCTTTGAGGCCGAGCTGGGTGGCCAGCTTGGTCCAGTCGAGCTTGAGGGCGGCGCTGCGCTGTTGGGCGGGTCAGTTAGTATTTTGATTCTGAGTTTGGGGTGCCATTGGGGATGGAGCAGCTCGGCGAGCGCAGCAATCGCGATTTACTGGGCTTCCAAGTGGTCCAGAGAAGGGGAGGAACGTACTCCGACTGCCATTGTGATAGATTGGGACGGGGTTGTGGAGGGGAGATGTGATGTGGTTCGTGAGAAGTTGCAGCACTGACAGTCAAGTTCGCCGGTCCGGTCGCAGGGCTCGGCACCTCGAATTCAACGGGTCACGTGCAACCTTGCAGAGCCCGAGCAACCTTCCAAGGCTGGAATGTTAGATTTCATGTTGCATTGGTCGCAATTTACTCAGAATGTTTAGTTCAAAAATAAAATGCCAAAATCAATTGCAGTTATTCAAGCTGTTCATGCATCAAAGAGCCAGTGCGCAGTCATCGATCATCAGCGAGCATTCCACTGTTTGCAGGCAGAGGAAGCATTTCATAGCAAGGTTCATATAGGTGGATGTTCATTTTAGAAGTCTCTTGTACATGGGTGATAGAAGCCACTGGGACTTTTAAACACCCTGGGAAACCGTCCGACTTTTCGAAGAGCAAACCGCACTAGTTTCCCTATATGCTGAGAGCCATGATGGAATTGACAATGTCATTGTCGTTCTCCTTGAGGGCTTTGACGGCCTTCTTTCTTGAGACAGAGGCTTGCTGCATGACGAGGTCGATGTCCTTTGGCTCAAGTCCAGAATCGTCCACCTCCTCCTCATCATCCTCTTCCTCCTCATCCTCATCCTCGTCCTCGTCGTCCTTCTTGCCCTCGACAGCCTTGTGGTCGTGATCATGGTCGTGATCGTGGCCGGAGTGGTCGTGGGATTGAGCCTCGGCACTGGCGATCTGCTGAGCAGCAGAGGCCTGAGCCTGGGAGTTCAAGTCCTCGATCTTAGCCTCGCCGAAGATGCTATCAAAATGTCAGCAGTTGTAGTAAACAAACAGTGGGGATTGGCCCTCACATCCAGGTGTTGCTTGAAGGGGACTTATAGACATCGGGGTTATTGATGACGAAGAGGATCTGGATTTTGTATGTCAGCCTCTATAGGGACCTGTCGAAATGTTCGCCAAAAGATGCATGGTGGGGGTGCGGTATTGACATCTGCACATGCAATTGAATTAAGTAGCACTTACGTTCTTCGGTCGGCGAAGAGTGACGCGGGTGATGCCCTCGATGTGCTTCAATCCCAGCTTGGCGATGGCCTTGCGAGCCTTCTTCTCGTTGCGGGAGTGCACGGCGACGGAGGCGCCTGCGGGGATACCAGACTCCTCCTCAGGTGCTGCTTCGACCTCAGCCTCAGCCTCAGCCTCGGACTCGTCGCTGGATTCCGCATCCTCAACCTCTGCGACCTTCTTGTTGTCCTCATCGGGAAGCTCTTCGATACGTGGGTTGGCCATGGTGATGTGTGTGGTGGGGTGGAGGTACAGAGCGCAAATGTTGTGGTTAGAGCTTAGAGCTTTCTGCGTGGGAAATTGCCAAGTTTTAAGCGAGGGAACTTTGATGGTGGTACATTTTCGGACATGCAACTGGGAGCATCCGGAGCACATATATCAATGTCAAGCAGATGTCACTGGGGCACGTCTATTGTTGTTGTTTGTTGAACTTTGGAATTGACCCTTTTTGCTACATGTTGTTCGCATGAGAGAGCCGTCTTAACCTTCCGACCAAATTGCACCATGACCCATGAAGAGATTCGCCTGATTTAGGATTTGGATTTTGAATGCCGTGGATAGCTATTCGGAATGCTCGTGGAAATGCACGCTATATTCCACCACCTGCCAGCACGCAGAATCGACCCCATCACGCCCCAGACTCGCACCCATTTTGAACCCTCTACGCCTTTGCACTCGCGCGGACCTTGGAGAGAGACTTGCGGACCTCGAAGCGTGCCTGTATTTTACTGTTAGCTATTGCGCTTCACGGGTCTATTCCCAACATCCCAAATCTGTATCTCAAATCCAGAACAGAATGCCGGTGATGGAGGGTACAACGCACCTGCTTCCTCAGCTTCAACACCTTGAATCGCTCGAAGTCGTTCAGATCCCTCCGCTTCTGGAATTGAGCGCGCTTCTTTGACCAGGTGCTCTCCGCGAACTTCTCGTCTACTTGGTTCTTTTCCCATAGGGCCTTGACGGTTCCGTTTCCGGTGGCGCGGGGGAGCTTGGGAATGACGATGGGAGTGAGGGACAGCCTCTTGAGGGGTGCGGAGTGACGGGGGACAGACTCCTTGCCGGCTCCATCGACAAGCACCTAGAAATTGTAAGTAACTCCCAACTCCGCTAAAAGCGAGCAGAGACGTACGCGCTTGTGGTCGATGATCTCGACAATGGTCGCTAACCGTCCCTCGTATGGGCCATTGCCGAAGATAACGACACGGCCGACTTCGACGTACCGCCAGGCGCTCGTTGTGATATCGACGTCACCCATTTCGACTGATTTTGCTGCGAGTAATTGTTAGGATGTTGAAAGAGCGTGAGGACGTATCGCAGGCGTACCGGTCGGAGTTAGGAGTCGGGTTAGTTGTGGTTGAGGTTGATTGAGGCCTGTCGAACGAAATTGAAAGTTGGCGATGTGCGTGAAGCGAGACTTGACCACAATAGTATAGCGTATCTTGGCAGCCGCGCCCGCATAAAACTTCGCGACTGCCCTTTTCATCCTTTGCTCACAACATCTCGCATCAATATCGCAACAGCAATAGCAACGGTAACGGCAACAACTTCCATGTATGCATGACAGTAGACTTAGATGAGAGTCCATTGTTAGCAACCGCGCATGTGTGCCTCGCCAGGAGCTTCGCCCATGATATTCTGGCGCAAACTCTGCGCTCTGGCTCATAGCAGGGCCTGCAACGAACAGGTCCAGCTGTGAGCCCTTCATTCCACTGGTAAGTTCTTCTTACCCTCCCTTCACTCCCTTCCATCCTATGATGATGTAATTTGCGATTGAGTTCTTCATCGGATACCCTCGCCGGGGCGTCATTAACGGTGTCGAACCCATGATATTCCATTTCTTACATATTCTGAGCACTTAACATGTCCTCATTTTCCGATCCGTATGATAGTTGAGCCAATGCTGACTTTTCAAAGACCTTCAGATTGTAAACTACCAACACCGCTCACATGCTGCCTGAGCTAGCGACATGCCCCTCATCAATGTTGAATTCACTACCCTCGGGAGTTAAAATCTCTTGGTACGTAGCTGCTTTTCTTTCTGCAAACACATCCCCCGTCCAATGATTAAAAACTTTGCCTAGATAGTAATTGAGCTTTCGGGCTATGATACTTTTTTATCACCAAGATCACTGAGGACACCCTCAACTTTAATATCTTGTTACGCATTCGATCTTGACGAGCACATAGCTAACAACAAGAATAGATCATATCATCGCAAAGCGATTGCATCCTCTCAGCTTTTTGTGTACCAAATATAGGGCGATGGTGTCAGCTAGTTCCAAGTAATCCAATGGTTCAGTCGCATCACCTCTATTCAGGTTTCAGTAATATCTGACGGACCGCTCCTTGACCAGGCATTAGTGTGTACAGCACCAGAGCTTTTCCATGCTCAACTTGCTGAAGGAATAACCTAATCGTGCCGATAACGAATCCCCTATCATTACCAAACACTCTGTCTTTACCTCCATAAGTCAACGAGTGCATGAAGATAGGATTACATACAATGCCCATCAATACAATATACCTGCCATTGATAACTTGTGCCATACTGGGTCTTCAGCTTGATGTCGGTGCGATTGCTGTTATGGAGTATTAAGGCCCTTGAATTTAAGGTTGAAGCGCGTGTGCATGTGACATGATTCTTCAATTACACTGTTTCGTTCAAGTAGCTGTTCATCTCGTTCAAGCCATCAGACCTAAAATTCATCAGAACTGAGATGGAGTTAGGTGTCTCAACATCCCTCTAGGTACTGATCTTGCCCTCCGACCGCCTGTTGCTATCCTCCGGCCATAGTTCTTATATAGCATAGCCAATAACTCCCTATTGAGCCGATCAAACCTCGTCCTAGTATCAAACTTCGCTCCGCTATATGGAAAGGGCACAATCTTCGTCCAATCCGTCTCCCCGTCTCTATAGAAATCCAGACTAAACGCCTCCGCATCCCTGAGCATGTCTTTGAAGATTTCGCCTGTGTCGTCAATATGTGTATCTGCCCACACCCAGAGCGAAGGGTCGTAGAAGTCCAGAGCGGTCCGAGGGGTGTCGGCGTATAGTATTTGGGCGTTGAAAAGGAGGTGGCGGAGGGTGTTGTCGTTGTGCTGAGAGTGTTGTGCCGCCTCCAGTATCATCTCTGTCGTGATAGCCTTCGCAACCCCTAGCAGCACAGCTAGCGCCGCAACGGCGTGTTCATTCTCTTCCTTAATCGCCTCTTTCAATCCCTCTTTAGCAGTCTCCCCCGCCAATCCGCTTTCCCAGTCTATCTCCCCATGTAAAGACACCAGCACGTAGAGTAAGGATACCTTGTCCGTAGTCCATGGTCCATGTAGCAGCTTGTCCGGGATATGAAAGCCTTCTGCGAACCCTAAATGCTCAATCTTCGCGAACTTGAAAGGCCACAACCCCTCAAAAGCCCGCGCATCCTCAACCTTCACGCTCTCCCACGGCTTGCCCCGCATCTTTACGAGCGCATCGTGTGCCTTCCCCACATATCTCAAAAAGAACTCATAATCGAAGAATCGGCAGGTGAGGAGTTCAGACTGCAATAGGGCATCGCTGGTATGTGCTGGTGGGTCTTTATTGAATTTGGAGATGTGGTTTATAGTATAAAAGAAGGAGCGCATAACGAAGTCCATGATCACAGAGCTGGAGGAGAGCTTGCGGCCAAGATCCGGGGAGGCCCGAGGTAGGGATGGGTTCATGCTATGCAGGAAGATGATCTCGAGGAGTTCTTGGGGGAGGCCTTGGAGCGTCGGCATAGCTGGTACTGCTTTCTTCTGGCGTTTGGAAGGGTTGGTGGTTTTTGAAGCTTTTGACTTTGTGTTAGAGGGCGGAGGTTTGGTCGAGAGTGGTGTAGGAGCTGTTCGTTTCCGCTTCTTGCCTCGAATATGAACGGGGGTGAGGGTCATTCTTGTACGCGACGCTATGCAGGCAGCAGGATAGCGCAAATGCAGGACAGAGGATGAAGGTGTGGCGTAAAAAGCTCCAAGTGAGAGCTCCGACCAGGTGTGGCTTCACTTTGCTCGGCAGGGCAACGGGCTGGAATAAACCAAACCCGGACAGTTTCCCCATAAACAACAAAGTCGCAAAGCTAGCGCAACATTTGTACCACACAAACACCACCCTCGACCCTTTTATACAACCGCAGAGATGCAAGTCCACGCCGTCCCCGACGCAGAGCGCGTATTTGACTCAACTGGGAGAAAGATGCCTTGGGGCTACGACTTCGCAGAGTAAGTCTCTCTCTCACCATCCTTAAGTCTAATGACTGACCATGAATAGCAGCACAAACTCCCAGCGCCGTGTACCCGAAGAGAAAGGCCCCTTTGGCAAAGCTCGCAAGCGGGGAACCTCACGCTCCAAAACCGCGACCCCCGCGCGCAAAGAAGACCAGGCCCAGATCGACAGCTTGCGCGTAATCGACGACATATTCTTCCGACACAAAGTGCAGGAAGAGAACACTAGAGAATCGCTGCGCGCGCGGAAAGCTTCTGGCCCCTCGGCGTCCCTTCCCATATCTGCCAGCGCGCCAAATCTGCTCGAAGCATCAGGAGGTCCAGCACTAGGCGCATCGTTCCAAGCCGGAGGTGCAAAGGAGCCAACCGAAGTGTTGATCTACGGATACGGCAACGAAGTCCAATGGGCAGCAATCGACTACTATGAGAAAGTATCCATGGGCCTCATCTACGAAGAATATACGCGGGAGCCCTCAAACTCAAAATACAGTCTTGCCTTCACGCCCGCACGAGCCTCGTCCTACCGATCGTTATCCAAATCCGCGCTGAAGAAAGTCAATGAGTTTGTCGGCGGCGAGCACTGGATAAAAGTCACATTTGACAGCCCGGAGGCGGCAGAGAGGGCTTGTCATTACAGCCCGCATGTGATACAGGGCTTCACAGTATTTGCGGAGCGGTACAGAGGCACAGGACCAAATAACGACAGGCCCTTGAGAGCGAGCGCAGGCGCAACAGTGAGCCAGACGGCTTCTCCAAACACCGTGAGCAGCACTACAATGCCATTCGGCACTTCATCCGTTACAGCGTCGTCCGCGACGGCAACAGCAACAGGCTCTCGTGCCACAAACCTTGTCCCACGCCTAGCATCCGAGCCCCTCCTCCGCGGCGCCTTCCCTGTCGATCCCCCTCCATCATCGCAATCCTCTCTCCAACCTTCATCCTCACGGACGACAGGCCGCGAACCCGGCCCCCGTACCCTCCGTATTCGCGGAGCAAAGGCTGGGGTCTTAAAGCCCCCAGAACAAGCGTTCCTGCCCGCGGCACCTCGATGGCAGCAGACGTTCGGATCGTGGCCGATCATTGGGTGGGTGATTGGGAGCGGACATGGAATTATTGGGGACCAGGTGCCGCGGAAGGAGGATGGGAGTTTTGATGGGGGTAGCGCGAGTTTATATTGGAGAGTGTGGTACAGTGTGGATTGCTGCTTTGGTACGGACTTTTGTGGTGTTAGGGGGGACGAATATGAGGACTGAGAAATAGAGGAGCAACGGTAGCCAGACTGATGTTGGCTGGATTGTGAACTTGTACGATGGGAGTGGAAAGATTCGGAAGCATTGCATGGCGTTTGGGGGACACTGCATAGTGGCGAGCGAAGACATTGCCAACCTTCCATAGACCGTTTAATCTCACCGTAATGTCATTGAGCATTATATCACAAAGTAACAATTGGATATTTCAGGCGATATACAATGCATTTCCTAGTTGTGAACGCCGTGGCCCATGGCCCATGACCCATGACAGAACATCTAGTGTGCGTTAAGAACCAAATTGACCATCATACACTCGTAGCTCCACCTCGCAATTACGCCCAGTCCACCTCTCCCTCCAATTCGTCTCTCACCCTCTTATCATGCGAGCCTAAACGTACTGGCTGAGCCAGCGGATACCATCACCGTAACCCTGTCGCATAACCACACTGCACATGAACACCTCAATCGGCCTGATGCCCTCAAGCGGCACTTTGCCCTTTCCAGTCGTCTGATACAGGCCTAGTTCATGGCGGAGCTGGTCTTCGGAGACCGCGTCAGGGTGATCGATCTTGTTGCCGAGGATCACGAAGGGGGTTGATGCAAGATCTTCCATGGCGAGGAGAGCGTCGAGCTCAGCTTTGGACTCGTGGAAGCGCTCGTGGTCTTTTGCGTCGACGAGGAAAACTATGCCGGAGACTTCGGGGACTGGAAACGTGGAGAATTAGTTATTGTTGACCGTATGGTTATAAGGGTAAGTAGAAGAGGGCCCTACAGTAGT
>BLYF01000046.1:1232648-1276584 GCA_014905255.1 Herpotrichia juniperi | reverse complement strand
AGACGGCGCGCTTGTGCGTGACCTCCAAGATCGAAGGTGGTGAACTTCACATTGCCGATTGAGAGCTCCTCGGAGGTAGGGTGCAGGGTTGGTTGACTGGAGCACATGTCAGCCTGATTTACACATGATGCTACGGTGTCCTTACAGAACTGCGACCCTGTCGTTTTTGAGCATATGCAGGAGCCTATTCAAAGTCAGTTGCTATTCGGTTGCCTGCTGGCGGCGGGTTCATACGTGGTCTTTCCGGCATTGTCTCTGGAATTGACGTTAGCATCTGTGTAGGCGCAAATGCACAAGCGCAAAGAGGATCAAAAACATACAGGCCGAGAAACAGAAGTTTAGCATGCTAGAATGAGGTCAGCGAGCTGCAACATGAAGGTTCGGATCAGAGTCAATTCACCTTGTTGAGCAGGCCGAGCGAGGCAAGCACATCGAAGACTAGAAATCATAGAGTTGTCAGCATGCTCCCGCAATAGTACTGCAGTTCCAAAAATATGTTCCAATGCTCATTCCGTTCAATCCAAGATATTCAGAGCAGTGTAGATATTGCGCCGTGTCCGCTGCATCGCTCATGCGACATCTCAACACGCCCGACGAACGGTCGGTGTAAACTTCACACTGTGCCAGAGCTCCGATTTCCTTAAAGCCATTGCATATATTGTCTCGAGGTGATACAGTATGTTTTGAAGATACCAAGGTCGGTGAAGACGGCGGTCGTGGAGTGAGATGAACCAAGAAACGGTCGGACTTACACCTGTTCATGCGATTAGTGACCACCTTGCGTGCGGGGAGAAGATCAGAGCTTACCAGTTTACGATCCACATGATTGCTGCAGGGAGTATTTGCAAATTTCTGAGTAGCGAAAAGTGGTTCGAGGCAGAGTAGTATCAATGTTGTGGTGGTTTCGGGAGTGAGAGCGCGGCGGATCGGTCGTTGCCCAATCCTTGAAAGATCCATTTAGCTTAGCGGTCACGTGCCGTCGGGCATTGGCCCACATGGGATTGCAGCCAGTGAGATCGATTGAAGATACAAAAGAATCTTAGATTTTCTACTGGCGTATCTGCTACACACATACCAGCATATACCTACAGGCAATGCGATTCTACAAGTACATATCCTTTTAACTACGTGCAATCATAGTCCACAAAGGTACAGTATTTTTCCAAGAATATCGAATACGCGGGTGTCTTCAGCATGCAGGACTGACATGATACACTCAAGTCCCGCACAGCTTAACTCATCTTTCGATCTTTTCGTGATGTTCTTATTCAGCTCTGACGTTGTCTGAGAAGTAGAGTTTAAGTGTGCAGTACGTGGATACAGTGGCTTGGGTACTGTGTTTGAGATGAGTGATTCATCTTCGGTTCATGGGTGAGCAGTCGTCCCCTCAATAACAAATCGCGTGATGATTGAGCAACTAAGAGCAATAGTACAGTTTTACTTGGATTTTATGCAAAAGAGTCTCTACATGTTGTATAGCACGGCGCTCCGCCTTTCCGATAAATATCATAAATATCCTACTTAGATGCATAGTCTTTACGACCCTCAGTGAGAATAGCAGGGGTTATGAATACATGGTAAAACTCCTCCTGGCGGCTACAGTAGGGTTTAGCAGTGGAGCTTTAATCCTGATTCCACCTACCTATATTTGCTTCGCCTTTCTACACATACACCTCGGATGTGGCAGCGTGTAATACAGTATTGTCGGTAGGCACGAGTTGATATGCGGAACATCTGCAAGGATCCGAAGTTCAAACATTGAAGATCAGAAAAGAAAGCTTTTGCTAATACTTTAGCTACTTATTGTCGTTGTCAGGAACAGTTGATGCGGTGTATGTTCTAATTTTCAGATACTGAGGCCGTAATTCTGTGGGTATATGAATACCTCGAAATGCAAGGATGGTGTTAGAATAGCTTGAGAGAGAGAGAGAATCCAAATTAGGAATGCTTCATAACGAAGCAACCAAATCCGTCGCACTGGCTATTTCAAAATCCACATTCGACACAGGAGCTGAAGCAAATGAGCCTTCTCCACCCGGTTATGATCCTTTGAGGATTCTTCGAGCATGGCTAAACATAAACATCGCCGAAGTGGACATGTTGTTTCGCCCCGGACGGAAATGGGCAACAATTGAGGAACGCATCGAGCTGAACATTCCTTGGTGGTGGATCATGTAGCCCTTGGTAACGGCGATATCCAACGGAAATCGAAATATGGTGGGGCCAAGAAGATGGCCCAGAGCCTTGAACAGTATCAATATGACAGTGTACCTGGTTTGCTGCCTGCAGCGAAGATCTACTAGCAATGACGGGTAAGGAGAGACATCTTTCGAAGAGTGAGATGACGACAAAGTTGACTCGAAACAGTATCGTGTCGAGGTTCAGCCCGCTATGACTCCCTTATTGGCTGTCAAATGCGGCTGCAGGTAAGGCGCTATACTTAAGATGATTTCCAAAATGTTACGAAGCAGCTTCAGAAATATTGCTGATGTCAAATGCATCACAGGCATGCGCCAAGACGGTGACTGAAAGTAAAGAATGCACTAAAACAACCATAACCTCAACCTTAACCCAGCTGAAGGGCCGGGCGTGGTGTATGGGTATCAAGGGGAGCCCGAACTTGGCTGTTTATGCCACAGCCATTGGAGGAGATGACTCAATCATGGGGGCAATTGATCGAAATGGGAAGCACTCCGACACAGCATGTAGTCAGAAAAGTATGCTTAGTGCTAGTGGATGATCACTAAATGCTTGAATCCGAAGCGTGGTATAGACAACCAATCAATCCTACTGACGGAGATTTTGGCCAAGTGGAACGGTCAGCCGTTCCAACCAGGTTGTGGGTACACTGGGTGAATGCCTACAGCATGCCAGGAACATTATATGTCGCTTACACGATTATCAGCAAGCCATGCGTGTGGCTGCTGACAGGGAAGCGCTCAGCCTCATACGAGAAACAGTGGAGATCTTGAAAGAAGTCCAATGTAAAACGTACGATGAAGTCCGTGCTATAACCGCGAGATCGCTTCCGATGAGGCTCGTGGTTTCCCGGCTTATCCGCACAGGCACACCGTGGGCGCTTAGATGAACAGCAAGTTCTGAGAGACATATGGAAGGTTGAGGATTCTCTGTCCGTGGCGTACCTTGAGAGCTGCTGGGAAACAACTGAGACGTGCTGTCTTCAATGATATAGCGCAACGAAGCGGTATTGCGAACATGTAGGGCATCGTGGATGTTGAAGGAGCAGCGGTGTGGTGTTGAGTTCACGAGTTGATGTTGAAGTCTGCGCCACTACTAGCCACCCGGCCGATGAATGTGCCGATGCGCACTTACCAAAAAGCGTCAGCACTACGCACTCAGCCTCAACTATCCAACGTCTTCTCATCTAGTAGATTGTAAATACAGCAAAAAAAATTGACAACCGTACGGAAAGACGACTTCCGAGCACTCAGCGCAACACCGCTTCTTCGCACCTGCTCCTGTTGCCATCAAAATCGCAGCAACATGTCCGCCTCAGGTGCTGCGCGTTGTACCGTACAAATCCAATTACCACAATCGCCCAGATGTCCGAGCCATCAGACATGTTCAAGTGCCTTTTGATGGCCGGGTGGTCTCACTGACGCCCGAAAGCGGGCGTTTGCATGTCTCTGGGACCAATGGCGATGCATGCCGTCTCTTCCAATTGTGCATATGGCCGAACACCCTGACCACTAAGCTCAGCATCGTCTTAGCTTGAACGATCTCCCGCACCGCAAGGCCATCGGCGAGTCGCCGGGATCTTGTCCACAGCTCCGGATACTCCATCTCACTCGTGTCTGACAGGCGGGAGATCCGCTGCTGCAATCCAAGCTAGCCTTTTCGATGTTGATAGGAAGTTAGTCTTGCGCACTGTAGTGTTACTTCCGTCAGCATCTGACTTTCCGCCCCTACTTCCTATCCATGTGGCTGTTTCTCTCTCGATTTTGTCATCACGTCCCTGTAATCTGGGCACCCCTCAAGGCGCTGTGGCTTCGGAGCTGTGACCGCTGTGGCTCAGTTTGAAGACTGAAATGGCGGCCTGAGTGTGATGTAGCGTTCCTTTGCGTGGTGCGTAGTGTCTGACTATAACGCATCCATCTCTTCTGGTCTGTCATGAATCAGCCTTCAGTATGTATATAGGCTGTTAGCCCTTCCACTCATCTATGGATTCATCACAACAACAAGACAACAGTCCTCTATCACTCCCAGAGTCTTCTCAAGCTTCTTCTGCTTCCTTCAGCATACCAAAATCTAGTTATCTAACAGTCCCATCCACCAAACCGTCAGGATCCAATCTTTCTTTGCCAGGCTTTACAGTTTTTGAAGAAAACAACCCAGAACTTCTCGTTCCTCCATTCAACGAATCGCCTACTTCACTATCTATTTTGCAAACGTCTGAACCCATACGAAACAACTCGCCTAGCAATCTCCAATTGTCACAATTATCAGAACGGGACTTCGCATCATTTCCTAGCCCACATTATATGTCGGTTTACTCATCGACATCTACAAACTCCGAGCACAGCACATACAGCAATCCTCCAGCAAGGATCTACCGCGTTCCATCATTCCAGAAGATGTCCGGATCTCGCAGAATTTCAGTGGTATTACTTCATTTCCTCATTAGGAAGGTTTCCGAAAATACATCGATGCTAATTTCTGATAGGTCGAGAAAGATCAAATGATTCAGGCTTTGCGATCCCACCACGTCAACACCTTGGTTGAGCTTCGTCGCATCGAGCGAGCATTCGCATTACTAGGATCTCCCGATGTCACTGAGCCTATGACTGCAGCTTGTTAGTTCCTTTTTACACTGCCAAGCCGGTGTATTAATATATGACTAACGAGCCGCCAGGGTCCTACTATGTCAATAGTCACAGTCTGCTTACAGAAATGCGCGCTTTGACGAAGAACTACCCATTCAGGTAGGTTGAAAATACTAAGATTGGTCGAATCTTCACTCGCTAACTACATACATAGTTCTGAGTGCCTCGACGAAGCTAAGAACCGCGTCTACTCCGATCCTCAAAGCAACCGTAGTTGGAACTTCTGCTGGTTGGTTCTTTCCAAGATGCAGAATGAGTACGTTGCACAATTACTGTCTATGATAAATTTCTCGTCATGTAGCTAACTGGGTCAAGTCAACTTATCCCATACTATGCTCAGTATCAGGCCGCGCAACCTGCGATGTGGGGAGGCCGAACACCATCCCCTGAAGGGGTAAAGCAACTCGCTGATGCTTTTATCGCTGAATGGAACTGGGCATTGAACCAAATGCTCAGACACTGGGACCAGCCACCAAGTCGCTAAACTATACACTACGTGGGCTGTACTGCATGTCAAATCTGAAAATCCGCGAAACCCGATGCTCTTCAGCCCTTCTCTTCGACATTTCTCTTTTTTCCTGTCCGTCTCCTACCCCTCCAATTGTCCTCTCTTTGTCCATTTCGACTTCGCTTGGGCTGGTACCAGGCGCTGCCTTCTTGTATTCACTGGTCTGCTATCATTCATCAGCATTATGTCCACGTCAGTGATACCCACGATTTTCCAACCTCATTCGCTTTTGTCTTCCTTTCGTGTTTCTTAGGTTCGCATTTCGCTTCGTATATATAGGTTCTTTCTCTTCAATTCCAAACTTTTTTTTATTCTTCATCAATCGAAATCTCAGTCACTTCATTAGCTGCGTCCTTGCCATCACTTTCATTCGCTGTTGTGCAGAATTTCCTAGAAATTGGAATTCGTTATTCATGTCCTCGCTCCTCGGCTTTTTCATGCATTTATGGGTATCTTCAGATTCGCTCACACGTCCTTCCTTGCTGGGGTCTCTTTCAAATTAACCTAACATTGACAAGAATATACAACAGACAAGCGTGCAATACAGGGCTACGCTTGCTTGATCTCTCCATTGCAAGCTTGTCCTGAACATGGAAGATGCCGAGGAAGATTGAATCGGCGCCCCGATTGAACTCGTACCTGCTTTTCGTGGCCTGAATATATCGTTAACTATGTCCGTAAGTTCTGTTCGTATATGGGACACTCACAGCACGTCCTTCGCGTCATAGCACGCGTATCTCTTCTCGCCACCGTCTTGTAGTTGCTCGTTCGCCAACACCATCATTTCATCCGCGATCTGCATCACCGGCACGTTGGGGTAGAAGTCCTTCCTCAACATCACGTACCGCGCCTGCGCATACAGGGCGTAGTTCTCCGCGTTGTTCGCCGCATCGTAGGGTTCCTGTGTTGACAGCATTGCGACCAACTTGGCTCGTGTTGCTCCATACGCATACTTCAATGTCTGGATATCGTTCGGTCCTGGTGTCTTTGGTCGCGCGTTTGCGACCCCAGCCAAGATGGAAGTATTCATCGCGCCGTTGGATATGGTAGTCGTCCATTCGCTCGTCGAGCTCGATTGCGTGTTCAACACCGGTCTTTCCACAATTGCTGTACCGATAGCTGAGATATGCATAACCTGTCTGGCCCAAGCAGTTGCTAACACCCAGTCAGTTCCTTCCTTCCTCCATCAACTCAATGGAATAGTGGCCTACCTCGATTATAGTACTGCATAACATCCCTATTCGTGTTCCTATCTCCCGCCTCCTTATCTACCTTCTCATCCAACGGATCCAGATTGAAATACCTCTTACAGAAATTGATATGCGGTTCGTTCCCAATATTGTACGCCGGATGTTTTCCATCTTTCTTATTTCCCTCGTCGCACATATCATTCGGGTCGTCACATCGCACATGTATATCCGGATTTCGTGTTGCGTTACCTCTTAAATTCGCGTACTGCGCTGCGCGCAGCAGGTTTCCTTCGATCATCGATGTGTAGTTGGATATGTGGGACAATTTCCCGAAGTACTCAAGCTCTGCTTGGCCGGTCCAGTTGGGGCGGAGGGCGGCGCTAAAGATCACGGTCATTTCATTGAAGCCCTTCCTTATTTTCTCCATTTCCATGTCGTCGCATTTTTCTCCGCCGGTTAGTTGGGCGGCGAAGTCGGTGTTGAGCCCATCTTGGTTTGCGTCAATGAAGCCTGTATCGGGTGTGGGTGCAGCAAGGGCATGGGCGATGAGTGTTGATGAAAGGAAGACGGGTAGCGAGAGAAGGGTTCGGATGGTAAGCATTGTAACGTTTGGATGGAGTCCAGCCCTTCTATCTTCCAGAGACTGTATAGGACGTTTGTGAAGAAGGGGATGTAAGTATTATATCATTATAAGGTGTAAAGATTGTCCAGCAATAGAAGAGGGTAAGAAAGTAAACCGTGAGACAAACTCAAGTATGAAGGCGGTAGTAGTACATGGAGACCCACCCGCGTCGCATATTCCGGGAAATCGGAAGGAAGTGGGAACAACAGTTCTCGAAAGACTGGGGCGTCACCTATAAAGACAGGCGTGAATGCATGATGGGCACGGGAAACATGGAACAATGATGGCTGGGCTGGTTTCCAATTTGGTGCCATGCTCGCAGCGAGTCGTGGGTCTGACCCTAACACGAGCGTACTAACCACTTGCGGTCTACTTGTGGATAGAGCCAAGAACCACCATGTAAGAGGTGCTGTATCTGCAGCGGTTCTGAGGCATTTCGACAGCCTCATCCAGCTGGCTGGTGTCAAAATCAATTGCGCTTGCCCTCAGACGTTATCACTCTTCTCCTTTTATTTCCTCCTTCTCGTACTTCTCCCACTGATTCAAGTTCTCGAAGAACCGTACTGGAAAGATCCTCGAAAATCCATTGGTGGACCTCGTTATCCATGCGCCTCATGATCTGCTTCACTTGCAGTCTCAGATTGACGAAAGCGGAAGAAAAAGGTGGGAAGCCATGAAACATGATATGTATCCCCGAGGTTCGGTTGTTCCATGCTCCGGTGAGCAAAACAATCAATGTCTACCTGTTCGCACTGGAGACTGCATTCGAATCGTGGGGTCTTCTCTGGGAAGGGTGTGGCGTTTTTGATGTGCACCATGGTGCGATCTGTCTGAATCGAGAAATTGATTAAGCGATAGGTTCCAATACCTGACCGATACCCGAAGAAGAGTAGATCCTCAAATTAACATGAAAAGTAATATGTGTTGTTGGTGTTGATATTGTTCTTGATATTTCGGTTTGGAGATCAAGGAATATCATTTCGCTCAGGCGACTAACTCGTTCTTCTTCAATCCCGAATTTGAACTCGCACAAAGATGTGAGTACCAGGAAGAAACTACTTCTCGAATGATGGAAAGCAGAGCGAAATTCGAAGCCTGCTTACTCAGCTAGCGCGAATAGCTCCATCTCGCTGCTAGTCTCAAACCTCATAATCACATTTTAAAATCACACGATATGATCGAATCACGAAATAAAATCTAAAGAACGATACGAAAGAAATCGCCAGACTTTCGACATATTGACTAATATAAAAACAGCTTTGTAGATTCCGGGACGTAGAGGAGAGTTCCGCTTCAACGCGTGCAACAGCATTTTTTCCCCAGTGGCCGAGGACTCCCATCGAAGTCTACTTAGCAAACCTCGGATGGCACTACTAATTATAAGCCCTCGATGGGTTAAGTAATGAAGGAAGGCGGGTGAGAAGAAACCGTGTAGACTCGTGACGGGTGATTGCGGAACTCTGACGGAACTCCACAAATTGACTCATCAAAGCCCTAGCCAGAAACCTTCACAGGTATATATACTCATGAATAGGCGCACAAACAAGTTCAATATCCTTTGTTGTACCCTCACATTTTCCACGACCACGTCTTTCTTCACATCTTATCAATGAGCAAAACACTCGCAGCCTCCCTCGCGGTCGCGGTCGCAGCAGCATGCACTTATTCCCTCTTCACACTTCATCACATTTCCTCAATATCTCCCCGCAACATAAAATCAACCAAAACAATATCCGAGATTTTTCAAAACTCCAAATCTATCAAGTCTATCGTGAACCCGAAGAACCACATAGCACACAACAGCAGGCGTTCCGTCTCTGTCACAATTCCCAGAGATGTGTCCGACGAGGCGATATTAGCAAGGTTCGTACAGGGGTTCTTTGGAGGATACGTTCTAGCACCAGAGAGGTCGGTGCTGGGGTTACTGAGGTTGAATTCGGTGGGGTACGATCAAAGTAAGTATTCTCTTCTTATTGACCATCTTTTCTATATTAAGATTCTTCAGGACTCCAGATGGTGAACGACTCTCCCCCAATATGGTCAGCATCTCAGCTCTCATCGCACACTCTCCCGCCGTTGAACTCGAAGCTATTTGGAGGGTTCCAAGTCATAGACCACCAATTGAAACAAGAACTTCCTGGCGACAGTAAAATACATAGCTATATCGACTTTGCATTTGGTTCCGATACGGGATATCTCGCTGGCGTGCACCGGTTCTCCGTTTGGACCGATAGTAAGGATGATGGAAAAGTGGTGATCGAGTACGAAGACACGGCGTTCAATCCGAAGGCCGACAAACCGTTATTACCTGATCTGTTGCTGAAGTTTCATTTGGTCTACGCTATGGCACTATTTAGAGAAGGCGTATCGAATGTGCTTCGTTCATGATCGAGGGTCGAAGGTGAGATACTATCAATTGGGCCGACACAAAACGTTTCTCTTACTTGCAACTAGATCAACTATTCACGGCTGCCGTGCAACTCACTTATCATCTTTACTTTGCGTCCCTCACCGCTCTAAGTCTGTATCAGAAACCTCGCCTACTCAGGTCAGCTATTTGCAAATACATTCTTCTTCTGTACAATACTTCTTCCGCTACAACCTCTCCTCACTATCCAACCTTGTCCCACAACGCCGCCTTTCCCCACATCACACACGCGACCGTACCCCACTCTTCTCAGTCACAATTAATTGATAAGTACACCACATTTGCTAAAGCGTACCTATCCGTGAATAACAAGCGGTGGTACCAGCACCTACGTCGAGACAAGCTGAAAAAGTCTCCTTAGCTGCTTTAGAATCAAGTGAGAGAGCTTAGTAGCGCCATCGGTCTGCTCAGTTTTGGCGCTCTCACCTTAGAGAAGACTTGAGAAACACCTTCAACCGTATTGATTCATCTTCCTTTCATCACACCCCCACCTCAACAACCTAGAGTCGCCTCTTCCCATCAGAGATCGGTGTAGAAGCCTAGCATAGAAACTCTATTCAGTAAGCATGGGGCCGTCTTCACAACCTGCGCAAGCCCAAGTGGCGAGTTCAACCGCACCAATACCAGCAGATGCATCGCAATCTACAACGGCGTCAGGCAACGAACAGCCGAAGGAAATTGAAAGTCAGTACTTCCCCACAGCACGAATCTTGATATTGCTTACATTAGACAACAGTCCGCGATTTGCCCTCTATCAAGGAAATATGTGATGTTATCACTGGAGAGAAACTAAGCATTCCGAATCTGGTGTCGAAATTTCCAATAATCGACGAATCTAATGTTCGCCTGTTTACACGTTACATTGAGGCATTATGTAACATCGACACTGAACTTCAAGTTCTTCTTCGACCAGAGGATGAAAGACCATCACAGGCGCATATCCTTGAGATCATGAACGAAGCGAGGAGACCTCCCGCCCCAGAACCGGTGTCAACACCCGAAGAGAAAAAAACGACTGATTCAGATTTCACTGGCCCAAAGAATGTGTATGGTATTTCTCCTATCGTGCCAAGTTCATGCTAACATCATACAGTACATTCATGGAAACAGCTGAGCGCATTCGGGCAGCTAGCAACATTCTGCCTCCAAGATTCTTTCGTATTTTCGACGAAGAGTCTAAGACTCTCTGTAGCTATGAAAGTGTTCACACACAAGCAAAAAACCCCGAGGTGCCAAATTTAGTGATAGAAGGACAGAATGCCTTTCAGTCACTTGGCACCCCAAAGATACAAGATTTTTCCCGGGAGCGTGTGGAGCGTCATTTGAAATGGCTACAGAGGTCGGATCCGTCTTCCTTCGTCTCTGTCTTCAATCATAGCGGTGAGTGTGTCCTAATTGAAGTGAATTAATTAGCTAAACTGGCGCTGATTCTCACAAGATCATGCCTACAGACGAGCCCAGTTCCATTACTACAAAAGTACCCGCTGTGGACGCCGGGTATCATGTGCTCAAATCAGTACGGAGGGCATCGTCCCAGCCACAGTCAGAGCTAAAATGGTAAATACCACAAAGACACTCATCAAGGTTGGTCGAAAATGGCAGGAGAAAGATCCTGAGACGGTGGTCTCCGATGTCCAAATTCCTATCTGGGTCCGGCCATCGGCAACCGCAGACGATCTACCAGCAATGACCCTTGAACAATTGATAGAGTCAGGCTGTGAAGTGTGGGTCTCCATTACTGAGCTACGCGTTTGTGACCTCAAGATCCCAGCGTCTAAAGGACACAACTATGAATGGTTGGCCTTAGGTAAGGTTCTGAAATCGAGCATCGAAAAGGTTATGCCGTACGATGGAAACATTATCCACGTCACCAAGCCGAACAGAATTGTATACTCTCTCGGCAGTCCAGAAACGTGGTGGTACGACTGGCGAAAATGGATATGGCGCCACAATCCTAGAAAGGTCGCAATTGCTCGAGTTCAGTATCCCTGGGACCCCAAGGGACGAGGCTCGAAGTTTAGCAAGACCGGCAAATACAAACGTATACAGCCTCTAGCGAATGACATCGAAGAGATCGAGAAGAAGAATACCGAACATGCAGGTAAACGCAAGAAGCAGATAACTCAAATGTCCAAAGAGGGTAGAGAAGATGGGCCGCCATCGAAGCGCCAACAGCTAACCCAAAAATCCGATGAGCGAGCCGAGGAAGATATAAATATCGCTTCAGTCACGACTGATGATGAGCTTTCAGTAAGCCTAACGTCTGGCGAGGAGACCTCGAAAGAGATGGATGTCCCTTCAACCTTAGCCAACCTGACGCCCCCAGCGGAGTCTGAGTTCGCTACATCCACAATCGAGGAACTTCAAGCTAAGGGTGTAGAGGTTGCTGAGCAGTGCTGTCCAACCTGCAACGGAAGTGGCCGCATCTCGAAGAGATCGCGAATGCTCTGAGATCATGGTGATCTGCGTCAATCCGGCAGGCTGGCTCATTACATTCATGAAACCGCAGTAGCAAAGCGACTCCCAGGTCTATCGCTGAATTTGGAAAATGCAGCGGAAGATGTCGACGGACGGAGACATTTTTCAATCTCGAGGACAAGGGCTGGCTCGTATATCTTCTAAGTTAGCGGGCTAATTCTGAACTGGCTATGATCATTTGGGCTTTTTGTATCACATATCGGACTTCTTCGTTCCAGTCCTTTTGTACCATATATTTACTTCATTCTCGGCGATGGCACCACTATACACCACATCTTCCATTGCGGCCTTCGAGTAGAATTATCACTTCCTCTTATGATATGGAGACGGGAAAGGCCCAAGAGATCAAGGAATGGTAGCAGATACAGGACCCATACGAGCAAGCAATATGATGTACTATATATACCAATCACGTGCGATTGTAATAGTTCCATCTTCGATTCGCCGATTCACACCCCGCGTGCCTCAAATGGCACCCCATCACCACCACCGTCCACCACTGCGCCACCACTTCCCCAAGGCGCTCCAATCCCCATCCAGCATCCTGCGGCCATGCTTCCATTTGTTCTCTGGTCTTGGCCGCACAAGGCAGCTCAAAAGCTTCCCTCGATAAGCTCAATTGGTGCGCTTACGCGACTACCCCGATTAGGAAGGCTGCGAAGCCGCAGGAGTTACACCCTTGGCGATTGTGGACGATCGCTCGTTTGAGAGGGCCTCGGTGGGTGGCTCGCGAGTACGAGGATATTGCGACGGGGGCCGCACGCCGGATATAAGAGGCAAGGCAGGGCGTGACTCCCGCGGGTTGCTGGTGTTCCACTTCTCGATTTCGCGACTGCAATCCAGGGTACTGGCGGTTTGGAAGATTCCCGCGACACAGGTACGTGGGAGTGGCGGGCGGATCGTCAGTCAGCAAGACTTACAAGACACAGGTAGATCCCGTCCACGCTCGATTCCCTCGACAGCGCAACAAGCGCAAGCGCACCGCCTCCGCAATGGGCTCGGATCTGAAAACAAAGGCTGCCATTGGCATTGGTGTTCCTCTCGGTGTGATCCTCATCTTCCTCTTCGCGGGTCTCATATATGCCAATGTCCAGAAGAAGAAGCGCGCGAGAGGCGAGGTGACGGATCTGGAAGCGTACAAACAGGACGAGAACGCACCGGCGCCCAAGGTCATCAAGTGGAACCCGAATACGTACAACGGATGAATGCGTGGTGAAGAGTAGGATGAGGGATGAATTTGCTGGGAGAGGAACAGAACGGAAGGGAAATCGAAATATAGGACAAGGCTGATTGATTGGGGGGGAGCAGACATGGCATGGAATGGGTGGAGACTTGCGCATTTTGGCGTTGAATATCCCTTGACAAATATCTCATCATTTTTACAAAACCCCACCTTGGGAGCTTCGCATACTGCTAACTTTGATCACTGCTAATATAGAGGTAGGAGTTATTTTGGATCTGTCGATATGGATTCGATGCTCGCGGCTGGAACAAACAGATTAGCGCAATGTGCCAGCTGTCGAACGTTTTAAGGAAGAAAAGTGTTATTGTTCCGGAATTCCTCGCACAAGTATTTACGTTTGTCACACCAGCACTAAATATATATACAAAAGACAACTTCCTCTCCATCCTCTCCACCACAGAACTCTAATCTCCTGCAATCACCCTCCAACAACCACCCCATCTACTACCGTCGACCTCCCGATCATCCGCCTCTCCATCCTGCCTTGATCTAAACAGGCACGTCCCAGATAGCGGCGAAGGGGTCGTCGCTGCCGTCCAGCACCCTGTTGTACTCCCCAGACTTAGCCAAGAAGTCAGCGACCTCGTCTCCGTAAACCTTAGACACCCAAGCGTACGCCATATCGCTACCAGCCGAGACACCGGAAGAAGACCAGACATTTCCGTCATCGACCCAGCGAGCCTTGCCGACCCAGTTCGTGGCAGGTCCCGTGGAAGTAGCCCAAGTCCAAGCACGCTTGTTGGTGGTAGCCTTGCGGCCGTCTAGGACACCGGCGCGAGCAGCGATCGTGGCGCCCGTGCAGACGGTGAGGATGTACTTGACTTTGGGGTACATGGCTTTGACGAAGGCGATTTCTTCGGTCATGGGCTGGCGGGTGCCGCCGCCGCCGGGGATGATGAGGACGTCGATGTCGCCTTTGGAGTCTGCAACTGGCATGGCGGGCATGGCTGGCATTGTTGCCGCTGGGACGGCTGGGACGGCGGAAGCAGACTTGCTGCAGGGCGTCTTATCCTTATGCTCCGTCATATCCTCATGCCCTGCACCCTCATGTCGTCGTTCGTGCATGCTTTGGCGCTTCTTCCTGGCACTGACTTCCATGGTGCTCATGTCGTGGCCGCCAGGTTTGTGCATGTCGCCCATGTCGCCGCGATTGCCGGCAAGGTAGTCGGCGAAGGTGATGGTGGGCATGATCGCCTCTCCGAAATCCCCGTGGCTCATGTTCATCGCTCCCTTGGGAGACGAGCTCATGGGGTCGAGCGTCTTGGCGAGGATGGAGACTTGCATGGGGAGTTTGAAGAGGAGGGCGAGCGAGTTGAAGACGTCCATGGGACCGAAGACGTCGAGAGATTGGTGGAAGGGGAAGATGACAAGACCGAAGTGCATAGGGAGGCCGGTGATGTTGGTGATGTTGGGCTGTTGGGGAGCGGCCATAGTGGTGGCAGCGGCCAGGAGAGGCATGAGAGTAGAGACACGCATGATGAAGATGTTGAAGGGGTGGTTTGGTAGGGGTTGAAGATAGAGAAGGTTGTGGAGGTTGAAGGTTCAAGTCAATTGAACTCGAGAAGAGAAGAGAATGGAAGAGAAGTAAAGACTGTATATGAATGAAAGTGGAGCTGCTGATCTGCTTGTTCCCATGATGAATGGTTGCATACTATATAGTTGATATTGAAGCAGCTCATTTTGACCATAATCCGCCTTGTGCTTGGGTGTCCGTATCGCACGTTGGCTGTGTATACGGAAGGGCTAAAAGTGCAGGTTGCAGGATTCAATGCACTCGGGCGAAGTCATTGGCACCGGATCCGATCCTCTTAGCCCGGCTAGTGATACTCAATAGGCATACTCCTCATCGAAAGCCCTTCACACGAATACTTTGGGGGCCGTAATGAGCCTTGGCTCGGGCTTTTTCTGAAGAGCAGGGGTGCGACACAACAAACAGCTGATGGATTGAGAAGAATTGAGGGCATAAGAGACCAATATCAAGCCGCAGAAAGCGTGAATCGCAAGGAAACGCGACGTTCGCGCATCGTATCTGTCAGGGCATAGGGCGTAATAGATGAACTGAGGGGTCGAGATTGAGTGCACAGTACCATCGGACCGCGGGCCATGAGAAAGTCGCAAGGCTGACGGGCATGCTCGAAGTATATACTCGCGCGAGAAGGAGACTAGAGCACATGTCCGGAGATTTGTAGGGCCGACGCTGCACTTGGCTTCCAGGATGCGACTTGGAACTCGAGTTCGGAGGTCGTTGGGTTGGTTTCGAAACGATGGCGCTGACTACCCAGATCAAGGCCTGACGACGGGCATGATGGCCGTGTCGTGCGAGTATGAAAGACGCGAAGGGCCTCCAAAACTCGAGGAAGAGATGTTGCAAGTGGAGAAAACTCGTTGCACGACTCGGATAATTCACGATGCTCGATGCTCGATGCTCGATGCTCGATCTGGTCTTGTTGTCGGCTGATTGGTGGGCACGCTCGGAAGCCGGTTCCCAAGGCTCGGTTCCTGCGATCTCGAACCAACGATGACGATGCGGCTTATTCGTAGGCAAAAGTCAAGCTTCTGCAGGAACCGCTCACATGCCCATCTCTCACCCCCAAGACCACTCCATCTGCCCTCCTCCCACGCAATTGCCATCGCCATCTCCATGCGCCAGCACTTTGGCATTGAGCACCCTGCCTCGACGAGGTAGCTCTAGACTTCCTCGATAGAGCCTCGTGCTCATCCGCGACCTTGACCAGCCTCCACACCCCGCCATGGGTCGACCCAAGCCCCCCTCAGCTACCAGGCGCAAGTCCTCGACGCTGCACTACCAGACATTCCCTACAAAACCTCCAACCTCGCGAGGGCGCCCGCTGCATGGCTCGGCCTCTCCAGGGCAGGCCTCAGAAACCGAAGACGCGCACCATGAGTCACCTCTGCCCACCCGACAACTCGCCATATTGGCCGTCATAGCCCTCGCCGAACAGACAGCCCTCAACTCCATCAGCCCATACCTGCCCGAAATGGCCAAGGGCTTCCCCGAGGTCAAAGAAGGGAAAATGGGTCTCTACGTGGGGCTTATCGCGTCGTCCTTCGCATTGGCACAATTCGCGACCAACTTCTTCTGGGGATCCTTGTCAGACAGAATCGGACGCAAGCCCGTCATACTGACGGGGACCCTGTTGACCATGTTGTGTTTTGTGGCATTCGGATTCTGCAGAACGCTGTGGCAGGCTATCGTGGTGCAGATGCTCATGGGCTTTGTGAATGGGAATGCGGGCGTGGTGTCGACATGCTTAGGCGAGATCACGGACCGCAGCAACCAGTCGAAGGCCTTCACATACTTGCCAGTGGTGTATGGAATTGGTGGTATCACGGGTCCGCTTGTGGGTGGCGTGCTGGTCTTCTACAAAAAGCCTTTCGGAAACGGCGAGACGAACCCCTACCCCTACCTTCTACCCAACCTCTTCTCGGCCGTGGTTCTAGCCATCGATCTGATCATATGCATGCTCTTCCTCGAAGAGTCGTTAGAGGAAGCAAAGAACCTGCCTCCGCTAGGCAAACGCGTGGAAAACATCTTCTCCTGGTTATGGCAATTTACAAGCTCGACACGACCAACATACATGCGCCGCTTTATGGGCAAACGTAAGGGTAGCGGAAACCACCATAATCACACCCACATTCACACCCAAGAGCATTTGGACGGGGTCGAGGAAGAGGAAGAGGACGAGGACGACAACTCAGACGACGAGTCCCAGGAATCAGCACCCACACTCTTCCCACACATTTCTGACCCCGGAATTACGCGCAAAGAGATTATGAACCGCGATACCATCCTCCTCCTCGTAACATACACCATCTTCCAGCTCGCCAATATATCTTACAACTCCCTCTACCCCATCTTCGCAGAAGAACAAGCTCCTACCGGAAGAGGTCTGAAACCAGAGGCTGTAGGTCTGTCACTGGCATTCGCGGGTGCGATCACGATACTCTTCCAAATAGGCATCTACGGCAAACTGCGTGAGAAGATCGGGAACAAAGTCACGTACAGAGTCAGCTTAGGCGCCTTCGTTATTGCATTCCTACTCATGCCGTGGGTCGGATATCAGAGCAGTCGTCCATTTTTCGGTATTGGCAGTGGGAGAGGATGGCTGTGGGCGGAACTCGGGCTGATACTTGTGATCAAGACTGTGGCTAGTGTTGGCGGACTGACTTCCGCGTTACTTCTTGTAAGTTCAGTGCTGTTTCACTCCTTACGTTCTGTTGTCCTGGTACTAACGAGACGATAGATCACGAACTCGGCCCCAAACCACAATGTCTTAGGAACCCTTAACGGCCTCGCGCAAACGCTCTCCGCCGCTGGCCGCGCAGTTGGCCCGTTCATATCCGGATCTCTATTCACTGCGTCTACTAAAATCGAACCTAAAGGTGAAGCTTTGGCGTTCGGCATTTTTGCTGGTGTAGCGTTCATTGGTTTTATACTAAGCTTCGGTATACGAGGTGAGAACCTTGAAGCTGAAGGATGGAGTGAAGACGATGACAGAGATGAAGACGAAGAGGCAGGAACAGCGAGTGGTAGTGGTGGGGAAGGGAATAATGAGGGAACAAGTTTACTGCGCAAATAACCTGCAGAAGATGCATAGGAAGCAGTGGCAACATCACGCATGCATAGAACGATCAACTCGGCATTAGATTGAGCGTGGCGTTTTAGATTTTAGCATTTACAGATGGATAACGTATAGTACACAAATGGGCATTTCATATGGGGCTAACGGATGTGTTTACCTCAACGATTGTACTTGGGTTCTAGCAATAGCTCAATGATACCTACATAGCCAAAAACGTACAAATATGCGTGTGTAATTATATAAATATTATTGGTTGGCATCCAGCACCAGCATCGGCCACAACTTTCAACGCCCCGCCTAAACAGGCAATATCGAACGAAAGGCGCCACCTACCTTGGTCACATTGCCCTATGGAATCAAGATTATGGATCATCGAAGGACTGATCCGGCAAAATAAGCCGATCTTCGTTTTTTATTTTTCCCAGCTATGGCTACAACAAAGCACTGCATAGCCACATTGGGATGCTAACCAACATTCTTCGGGTCTGCAAGCCACTCTACGAGGCGCAGTACATGTCTTTTACCATTTGGACAATTTCTATAAACGATCTGATCGGTATGGGAATCAAGATGGCAAGCACTGGGTATTCAACATCACGAACCTCACACTACCCATTTCAACCGAACAACAGAAGGTGGGAATCTTGAAAGATTTCTGAGAGGAAGTGAGTATGAGGCATTTAAGCAACGAGACGGAGGGGCAACGAAAGGCAATAGGAATAACAAAAGGGGCTGGACGTCAACTCTATCCACCATGATGAATTCGAGCATATCTTTATGAGGGATCGCGCGATACGATGCCGTTTGTGCCACCTTACCTTGCCTCCAATTCGTCTCAGACAAACCGTGCCTCTCGGTCGCAGGAGCGTCTTCGCTTGCGCTGTGCCTCACGCCCAGGGTGCGTTGCGGGAGGCGCGAGCTGGAACTGGGTCACAGGGCGTAAATAATTGTACCTTGTCAAACCTTAAGAGAACCTCTCGTTCGTCCACGCTCGTATCGAGAAGATATTCTTATTGTGGGCGGCCAAGCGAGACAAGCGGGCGCCGCGTTGACGCTGAGGTATTGATTGTTTTGGTGCGCGCCTAGACGGTCGATATGGGTGGTTCTTGTGCGGTTGGGGGTTTGTTGTTGTTGCGCGGGAAAGGGGGTGAGTAAGGGGATATGAGAAAAGGTGGAGTCAGATTTCTTAATGCCGGTGATGGATGGGAGAAGGAGAAAGCACGTGGAAAAAATTTGCCGTCTGAAAGCAGAGATGGATTGAGCATTGGACTTTTAAATGTTGGTTGGAGATGCTGATGGAAGGATAGAGCGCTGCAGAATTAACCCGGTAAACGAGTTTCTGGGTATCGTTTAGACGAGGAGATGTGTGGATGGAACATAGTTTGATTGGATAATAGAGGAACGCAAGAGCTGGATACTGCGCGGAGGCCAGAAGCAGACCTCTCGCTAGTATCAAGTGAGGAGAATTTCCCGACGCCTATTATCGATGAGCGGCGTTGCCTTCGCGGTGGCTCAGGCTTCCAGCTCTACACTCGCCCATGTTGAATTCTGAGGTGGGTGCTGACGTATCGTACTTGCACTACTAATTCGTACTAATGTCCAACGATTGCATCAGTAATCGTTCTTTGCTCTAAAGCAGAAAATAGGAAGAGGAGGCGTTGCTGATATAATATTGCTTCGGCCCTAAGGACCGATCAATGGGACGATGTGTTGTCGTGTCCCCTAAGATGAACGATTGCACTCCAAACGATTACACGGGCGCAGCACCTGTACCTGGCTTTTGCTGCTTCCGACTCCATGGCGCCTGCGCTAGGATCCTTTATGCCTACCGACATTTGGTCAGCGGGGATTAGCATTGGGGCTGCTTGGGGGCCGACAATTTCGGTCTCAATGCCGCTGCAAACAACCCCATATTCCACCAGCTCTCCCACCATCTGCAGTCTCGCCCCGAATATACAGAAGCGATGTTTCTTGGCCTTCACGAGGCTGCAGACGACGTGCACGAAGCCACAGCTGAGCAGCACCACAAGGCCCGCCACGTCGCTCCGTTCGAATCTCGAAGCTTTTCAGCCCAGCCCAGCACGTGCTTGCCTCCCCCAATTAAGGGCGTGCGATTGGCTCTGTGGGGCTGAGCATACGCTTGATGCAGGCAAGCTGCACCCCGTTACGGCTTCGCTGTCAGATTTCCGCTCAGCCCATGTCGACTGTTTTCTTGGCACGAAAGCTTTACTATCAGCCTCACCCAGAAAAGAAATAGTGTTTACAGCACAGAGCAGCTGGCAAGCCACCACCGTGTTTAATTGGAATACAGGCGAGATACGCTAGGCGAGTCTTCAGCTAAGAAAAGAACGTGCATGGTCCGCCCGTGGGATGGAGCGAGCGCGGGGATGTTTAAAGGTCTGGATTCTGCCCTCGAGGTGGGCGTTCAGCGTCGCCCAGCCCTCCTCCTCCGAGAGCTCATTCCTGTTCAATTTCCTTCCTCTTCACTGTAGCAGAGAAACCGAGCAATTAGATCACCATGGGGTTCGGATTCCATGGAAAGAAGAAGAGAGACGTGTAAGTGGTTCCAGCTAGGAGCTGTGGGGACGATCAGCTAACGCGGCCCTTGGCATAGTGACGCTGAGAAACATCTCAAGCGGATGCACAAGACCACACCTTTCATCGAGTCACCACTCCAAGGTGCGGATCAAGAGAAACTTGTTTTCTCCCAGAGACATGAGGCGAACACCGTTGAACTGTTCTTCGATCTGTTCTTCGTAGCGAATTTGGCAACTTTCACAACATACCACTCCATCACAGACACCTCATATCTCGTGGCCTACGTCGGGTTCTTCGGAATTCTTTGGGCCACGTGGTTCCAGACCACGCTTCACGATGTTCGTTTTGCCCGTGATTCGATTTACGAGCGGACATGCAAGACGATACAGTTTATTGTCTTTGTTGGCTTGGCATTGGTGGGCTCCTCGTTCAATCCTGGCAAGGTCGGCAACAACACCAACTTTCGCATTCTCTGCTATACGTTAGTCATCAGCAGGGCACTCTTGTGTATCCAGTACATGGTTGTGTTTGTAAGTCTGTCTTCTTCGTGCCACTGAATCTCGCTCACGGTACTAGTTCTACACATGGAAGGAAAAATACTCAAGGCTTTACCTCCCAATCGGCCTGATGGTTGCTATTTACGCCATTGCGGCCACGGCTTTCGGAGCGATGACTCCAGCTTTCCGCGAGAATGAAGATGGATTCGAGGGTGTGTATGTTGTCTGGTACATTGTCATGCTTTTGGAAGCCGTGGGCGTGATTGCCATATCTTGCTTCTGGAGGATGTTGAGCTTCAAGAAGACGCATTTGATGGAGCGCATGAGCTTGCTTACGCTCATCGTCATTGGCGAGGGTGCCATTGGAGTCACGAAAACGGTCTCACGAATGATGGGAAAGAGTGGATTGGACGTGGAGAGCTGTTTCCTTGTCATGTGCATTATCTTGGTTCTGGTAAGTCCTTTGATCCCAAGATATCATGTTCATGCTAACTCATTTTCCAGGTTCTCCTCTGGGCGCTCTACTTTGACAACTTTCCTCACGGCCACTACGGCACCATCCGCCAACAGATCTGGTCCTGTCTCCACTTCCCCTTCCAACTCGCTATCGTCGGCGTAGTCGAAGGTTCTCAACAGATCGCCATTGCACGATACGTTATGAAGACCTTCCTTAAGATTGAGAAGGATATCGACAAGATCTGCCACGTCGATAACCTCGACGGCCAGGCACTTACTGACACCTTGACCAAAATGGTCACCTACTTCAACTTCGACAAGAAAGTCGAGACAGCGGGCCTCGAAGAAATGACATTAACATGGGTCTGGGGCGCGGGCAACACTACTGGCATATGCTCGCCTGAGGCTGCTGCCGATTTCGCAAAGACGGGTATTTGGCCTTCAGACGACATCTCGACCATCATGATCTACCTCTGGGATGGCGTATATCAAGGCATTGGTATGAAAATCCCCACCGACAAGATGGAAAAACAATACTCCACTGAAATCGCCCTCGCATCCTGGAAAGTGGTATATCTCTACTACTGGGTCTCATTCTGCACGCTCATCGCCTGCTCCATCTGCTTCCTGATTCTCATCCGTCGTCATAAAGCCGATCTTTTCGACTTCGTATCCATCATCATCCGCCTCATCGCTTTTGCTATCAGTGCCACGCTCATTGCCTTGGTCAGCAACGACGATGCTCTCTACACCGTCATTCAGTCGCCCATTCTACTACCCATCGGCCTCTTCCTCCTCTGCCTCATCCTCTTCTTCGACAAGCTTAGCGCTGCGTTCTGCAACTGGCGGCTCCGCAAATCTGGGGCCGCTTATGCGCTCGAAGCGGGCGCCGAGCACGAACATGAACACGGCGGCCACGACGATAAACATGGACACGTCCATGAGCATGATGGGGCACACGAGAGTTTGGTGCCGGATCATAGGGATCATCGCAAGAGCACTGCTTGGAGTATTCATGGCACGGATGAGGATCTGCAACCGCTCACCCACAGAGGGACAAACTACTCCACTAGTACGGAGTACACTGGTCCGCAGTCGTACGCAATGTCGCCTCTGATGAGTCCCCCGTTGATGAGCCCACCGGTTCAGGGGTATACACCGCCCCATGGGCATGGTCATGCTCCTCCAGGAGGGTACCAGCCTGTGGGAACGGGACAGAACTACGGTGCATAGAGAAAGAAAAGGGCTATAAAAAGAGGGAACGGACGAAGAAGCGAAATACTAGATCGCGATGTTTTCTTTTTATCTATACCTAGCGTAGAACGCGCGTTGTGCATTATTTTAGCGAGGAGTCTTTGGTTTTAGCGCATCGACACGGCAGTCAAAGGTCAACTTTATGATCTTAGGAATATGCTTTCAATGAGCACCAAATCTCAATCTTCAGCATTCATGTTCCCCGTGTGATGTATTTCAATTTCCTCCGTGCTGAGTGTTTCTAACTTTGTTTTGCTATAGCCAATCTATCTGGACCCCGGCCCGCGAAACCGTTCTTCCTTTCCCCGCAATATGCACTCCACACTGCTCTCATTCCCCATACGTTCTACGAATATGCTTCTCGTTGCTAGCTTTTGGTTTCCAGGCAAAACCCGCTTTTTCTTAGAGTTCTGCTTGAACTCGATTCCCTCAGTTGTCAATATGGAGAAAATAGACTTGAAGTCACACATGGCAGACAAGGGTCTATCCATTTACCCAGGTAGGAAGACCACGCGTGACGCAATTTTAAGAAAGGCCCCAGGCAAATCTTTCCATATAGTGCTATCTGGAGAAAACGAGTCCGCCAACCATATATAGCACGTCCGACCTACATATCTTCCTGTCTTACAACTTTTTGTCGCAAATCGACACACTTTCGTCAAGTGGACAATTCATCACAAAATGTTGCTCCCTCTTCTCACTCCCGTTCTTCTACTCGTACAGGGCGCACTCGCAGCACCAGCCCCCCTCGCCCCCCGCGCAACTGTAGGCAAGATCCGCGGCGTGTCAAGTCCGATCTACCATTTGTATCTGCAGGCCAACTCCAAGAACGGTAAGACAGCTACCATATTACTAAGCTTATAAGACTCCTCCCAAACTCTGCCTTTCGATCGTTGCCACGAGAAGGGAAACCTCCGCTGACGAACTCGAAGCTTCGATCCCGGTTCTGGGTCCCGAGGCCAGCGGCGAAGACTTCACTATCGGCAGCACTATCCAATCCAAACAGACGTCGCAGTACCTGAATATTATAGCGGCGAGCACGAGCTATAAGCCTCTTGTGTTTGAGAAGACAGGGAGTACGACTGCGTGGGGTCTCGAGGGGGATACCATCATTACGGTGACGGGGAGCAGCTATGGGCGACGTGAGTGTGCTTTTCCTTTCGTCAAGATCGAGGGGTGGAGTGAAAGAGGTGGTAGGTTGAGAGGATTCGAAATGAATGTGAAGGTGGAGGTGCTTTGGAGTAAGGCTAGAAGGCTTCGGGGTGACGGGCTGTGAGTGGAGCTGGAAGTCGATCTGAGCTTTGTTGAGGTCGAGATCAAATCTCAGCTGAGTTCAGGAGAGACTCTTTTTGAGGGCTGTGGATTGCCGTTCCTGTTGGGCATATATTTTTTGGTCCGGATTTCAAGCTAATAAGTGTGACAGAACTGAACTTCCTGGCGTGTAAGTCAACGGATGCCGCTTACTACGATTTGTATCTGCAGACCGGAAGTGATACTCCGAGTGGGAAGACGTGTAGTAACTACCAGACTATACATTTACCGTGTTTGTGTTAGGGCTGTTTGTAGTTTGGAAGGTTAGGAAGTTGAAAGGCTATAACGTTCGGAGGGTTGGCGGGTTAGAAACTTTGTGAGAATAGAGTGTTTGAAAGTTGGAGTGTAGAAGAGTTGGAGACTTGCATAAAATAGGTGGATATTATGTTCCCTAATATCCTTGCTTCAGCCCTCTTGCTTCAAGTAAACGTTTTATCCTACATAGGGGCTAAGAAAAAATCTTAAAACGGTATAGGATTACACAATGTAAACATTTTGTAGGTTTAAGGTAAGGAATCGACCCATACGAAAGCACCAGAAGAGGTGGATCGGATGTATTGAGGAGCACCAATGTGCCTGGGGCATCGGGAAATTGTGAATGTTGAAGATAGACAGAGGTGTAGAAGACTCCAACTAGTGTTTTTGTATATATACAAATTCGGAATTGCACATTGACATGTGTTGAATAAAAAACATCCGACCTATTGTATCTTAAGGGATGAGCATCCTTACTCCAAGGTAGGCTAAACTTTCGGGTTAAGCGATATTTCGACGGCCATAACATTCAAAAGTAGCAGAATTTGCCAGTCTTACGACTTCTTCGAACCTAGATTGAGAAGTTGAGCCTTGTCAGCCCCGCCTCTGTGGCGTCCAACTAGGCAAACTCCGGTGAACAGAAGGACACGAGGCTGACGCAAACGATGTCAGTAAGTGATTTATATCATCGATAAGAGCCTGGTATTGGTGACATCAACTATTTAAAGCTTTGCAAAAGAAGACAGACGAGTGAGATGGAATGGCCGAAGTGCTAGGTTGCGCGGCGTCTGTGCTGACAATCGTGGAAACAATCGCGTACATCACCAAGTACATCCGCTCCTGCAAACACGCACCACAAGAATCGCAACATCTCGTCCGAGAACTCAGTTACGTTCGAGGACTTCTCATAACTCTTCAGGAAACGATTGACGAGCAGGAAAGTTCAGACGACACCTGGTGTTCTACTGGCGTTCTACTCAGCGATGGCAATGGACTTCTTCCACAATTTCAGCAACTGTTAGACGTACTCGACCTTCGAATCGGTGGTCCTTCCCGAGAAAAACGGCTCAAAAAACTTACGCACGCCCTGAGGTGGCCTTTCAAAGAATCGGAAACAGTAAAACTTCTCAATACAGTCGAACGCTACAAAAGTCTCTTCGAGCTTGCGCTTGAGAACAACCACATCCGTTTGTCGAAGGCCATTTATAACGATGTCAAGCACTTATCAGCTACCGTTCAAGAGATGAAGGATGAGTTGAGTTTGTATTCACAAGATGTGAAGGCTATTGATGCACGAACTCAGCATGTGCATAAAGAGGTCATCGAAAGCACTCAGCAATTGAAGTTACTTAATCTCAACAACGAAGGTAAGCTTGGATATTCTACTACGGAAGTTTGACATATGTAATTGTGTAACGTTTACGGAAAATGATTTATCGCTAATGACTTGTCTAGATTCCGAGTTTCGAAAAGTGTTCAAGTGGCTTTCAACGTGGAACTTTTGGAGTCGACAACAAGATATACTTACACAACGTGTTGGAAAAACATGTGCATGGTTTCTTGAGACCCCAGAATTTATTCAATGGAAATCCGATACAGCACGCTTCTTGCACTGTTACGGACCCCCAGGGATAGGCAAAACTGTTCTTACTTCGGTGATCGTTCATCATCTGCAGTCAACCATACCCCCCGAAAGCCGAGTAGTCGCCTTCTTTTGCGACAATACCACAAAAGCCGGATATACGACGCTTCTTGGCGCTCTGCTACAGCAATTGACTCAGGACAAATGTTCAGATTGGAACGGCATGAAAGCTTTGTACGAACAGCACATACATGGAACGAAGCCTCAGTCAGGTGAAATATTAGCACTCCTACGGAGTGAGCTCAAGACTGCTCGCCAAGTCTATATTATTTTGGATGCAATCGATGAATGGAGCACCGATTCCGGTGAACTTTTCCTTTGGCTTTCCGACCTAAAAGATCTCGGGTCAAATGTTAGCATTCTCGTCACCTCACGACCAGCCATACACATTCCCAGTCTGTTCGTTGATAGCTCTAGGCTTGAAATTAGCCCACCCGCGTCTGATCTGAGAAGTTATATGCGATTACGAATCGGTAAAGAGAGCGATCGCAATGAGCGAGCGTTTCTCAAACACGATCTCCAGTTGCAAGAAAAGGTGGAGAACACACTTCTAGAGAGATGCGAAGGATTGTAAGTAATCTAACAGGTTTTAATCTTTCTTTTCCGTGGCTTCATGTCAATCTACGAGAAGTAATTGCATGCTGATTTAATTCAATTACAGATTCCTTCTTGCACGCCTACAGCTGGATCAATTATCTCGACAGAGGCATAAAAGAGCATTCATGGAGGCACTGGAGAGCCTGCCGAGAACTCCAGATGAATTGTACAACGCTGCATTGGAGCGCATCGAAAGCCAAAGTAGGGAAGACGCTGCACTTGCCCAGCGAACTTTTGCTTGGGTTTACCATTCTCGAGAACATCCTTCGATCAATTTGCTTCAAGTTGCCCTCGCCATCGAGCCAGGAGACAATATCATCAACGAAGATGGATACGTGGACTGGGAGATCTTGACCTCAATATGTGGAGGCTTGATAGTCATGGATCGAGAAAGTCAAATCGTCCGTTTCGTACACCCAACGACCCGCACCTATTTCGAACAGTATTTCAGTCGACAACCCCATAGCCTGGAGTCCAATCTCACTGTATCATGCCTGACGTTCATCCTTTCTGATACTTTCAAGGACCTCATGGCCGATTTAACACAACTTCCATCCCAGAGCTCAGACGAGCGCGACACCAGACGTTCCGACAACTATCTTTTACCGGCATTTCTCATCTACGCTGCACGAAACGTGACTGCGCATTATTGCTCACATGGAGACACGCAAGAATGTTTTGATCTGATGAAGCACGTCTTTAATAACAGTCAAATTCTTACCTTGTTTTGGTGGGCACGAGTACGATTCAGCGTTTCAGCCTGTGGATGGAAACTGCCAAAAATTTCTGACTCGGACAAGCTGTGCATCGCGTCCTTTCTTGGACTTTCAAACATTGTCGAATGGTTGCTCAAATCTAACATATCTCCAAACGATCATGACACGACGGGGCAAACTCCATTATATGCAGCTGCAA
Organism: Herpotrichia juniperi; assembly: GCA_014905255.1. Taxonomy (NCBI): domain Eukaryota; kingdom Fungi; phylum Ascomycota; class Dothideomycetes; order Pleosporales; family Melanommataceae; genus Herpotrichia; species Herpotrichia juniperi. The sequence goes on along the minus strand of BLYF01000046.1, from coordinate 1,249,202 downwards.
GTCGCAGCGAGAACAGAGTGATCGAGATCCTCTTAAAACATGGAGCTGATCCAGATCAAGCGTCATTCAATACACCTCAATCTCTCGGAATCGATTCCAATGCGCAACCACTATGCTATACTCCAATGCACTGCGCACTAGTTCGTGGTAACATCGAACTGGTCCAAACATTGGAGCGCCATGGGGTGGTAATGGGACCATCTTGGTATGCCTCGCAATCGATCACTCCTCTTCGCATGGCTATACAATCGAAATCTAAGCCAACTCTAGAGTACGTGCTACGGAATAATCAGCAAGGCTTGCATCATGACAAGATTATTGTGTATTCTCCCCTTCATGATGCCATTGAAGGCGGCTCACTTGAGGTACTATCAATGTTGCTTGAAGCAGGAGCAAGCGGTAGTGGCCTTGATGATCGAGGGCGACTTCCTATTGAAGCGGCAATTACGGCTCCCAGTTGGCGAGTTCCTGACGCCACGTGTAGTTTGATGTGTATGATACTCATCAAGCATGAACTATCAATGCAAAATTTTCTGGAAAGCGAAAAGTTCCAGCTATATCGACCGATCCTGTGGGCTCACAGACCGCAAACTCTGGGGATGCTTCTGGAACGACGTTGGCGCAACGGATACAACATTCCTGATAGCCCCCTTGGTGGTCTCTGGAAGTGTCTGAACGACAACTCGATAGATGCTGCCAATCATTATATTCGCGCACTAGACTCCAAGACCATTATAGCTACAGAGCTTGAAGACTCAAACGTGCTTTTTTACGCTATCTACAGAGGCTGGGAATCAACAATGATTGCTATCCTTCTGCTCGCGGATACCCTCCACTGCAATGTTTCTCTCAAGAATCGGGCATTGTGCGAAGCAATTCAAGGCTACCACTCCACTATTGTAGACATAATATTGGATGCCGGAGCAGATATAAATGTAGCACTGCCTACTGGAACGCCGCTGTGTCGAGCAGTCCTATCACAAAGCTCGCGATTGGTCGAACATCTTCTCCTGAGGGGAGCGAATCCAAACACGGAATGTGTCAGATACGGAAGTGCCATGCACGCGCTTGTTGATCCACTATTCACTTCCCCTACCCATTACATCACCAAAATACTATGGCTATTGGTTCGGCACGGAGCTGATGTAAACATGATGTCAAATCATGATGGCACCATCCTTACTGCAATGGCGAAAATATCAAATAAGGACAGCCTGGAAAGTATTCAATATTTGCTTTCATTGGGCGCAGATTGCAACAAAACGGGAGGGTTTTTATTTACGCCTATGATTGCGGCAGCTAGATCGCAAAATATTTACTCACTAGAAGCGATGCATGTCCTACGAAAAGCCGGTGTCGATGTAAACGCATTTGGAGGGTTTCACGGAACTGCTTTATTCGCCGTTCTGAGAGCAGGCTCTTTCTGCGGGGCAGAAAAGATATTGAAACTTGTTGAGTGGGGCGCAGATGTACATGCCGTAGGAAAATTTGGCACATTTACTAGCATGGCAGCAGTCCATACTGATGAGATTATCCGCAATCTGGCACTCGACAATCACAAGCTACTCCGACATTACATGTTGCACAAAGACTTGGTAACGGTAGCGCTCTCAGACGGGATCGAAGCCATGCTCGAGCTTCTTAAGACATCTTCCGACTTCGACTTGAATAAAGAATCGTTCGAGAATCTCCCTATCCCCGGAACAACACTCAGTGCCGAGACGGTAAGCGAGCTACCGAAAATACAACTTCTTCTAGCGCATAGTGCTAAGCTTGATGCTCCCGCTTTACAATACTCCAATGTCCTGCAGTTATACTTGGATCATAAAGTGCCATATGTCCCCGTGCTCGAATATCTGTTCAAAAGCGGTGTCAGTGCAGATGCGCTGATAGGGTTATACCGTAACAGGTCCGTGTCGGACATTGTTGCTTGGTATTGTGCGGAAAACAGTGTTTCCACACAAAAGACTTGGAAGAAAGTTGTATCTCTTATATCAGTACAAGAATGTTCTTAGCGATGACGATCTCCAAACTTCGCTCAAATTACCAGTGTACTTGAATGCTCTAGTGGGTCATTTAGCGGACGACCTCTTACTGTAATATTGTGTTTGATCTATTTTCTCCTCGATCATATAGACTTAGATCTTAGTAATTGTCAATTTTCGTTATCGGCGTACATCACTTCTCCCTTCCTGGCGGTTTTAGTCATAATTATTGGCGTATGACACACCATCTTCTTGACCACAAAGTTTGAATTATGTACAACTTTTGGACGCTGCTTTGGAATCTTACATATAATACCTCTTTGATGTGTGCTTAATGGAACACGATCCATATCTCACCGTCAGGGAGAACGCCGAGTTGTGTTACTCTTAAAAGTCGAAATGGCATGAGTGGAGTCATAGTCTATTCTTTATACCTGGATAGGCAGTTGTTGGACTTACCCACCGCTTAAAAATCTGGCCACAAACTATCTAATCCTATATGAATCTCAATTATGGAAATTTGTGGTGTCATTTGCCCAGATGCTTGCGACTATGTGAACGACGCAAAACGTTCTCAGCGACAACGCTGAGAAATATATTAGCAGAGCATCAACAACAACGCTCAAAGGCTGAAATGGACACAGAAAACGACTGATCGATTCAACACGTGGCACGTTTGATGATGGATCATGACTACTCTAAATCCCCAGTTGGCAGCACCAATCTCAACAGTCGTCCAAGACATTATGGGACATGGTCATACGACCAAACCCAAAATCATGGCATGATTGATAAAGAGGCGAGACGTCTGGAAACAGTGACGGGCATCAACGCCGAGCGAGAGTTCCTACGCTATCATTCACTAGCAGTGCCGCGAAGCTGATAGTTCTCATTGAAAAGGGCCGAGGACATTCAACACCATTCCATCTCCGTTACCCCAGCAGGAAGTTTTAGGAGCGAAGAATGTACGTCGACATCTCGATGGCATAGCTAGTAATTCATTTACGCGGAAACGATGGCTTTTTGTGTAGTGAAGCCAGGTCCAACACGATGGGTTCACAATGAGATACTTGCAAGCCTATCTAAGGCTCGGCGCAACGTACGCACGAGATAGTGAGCCGGTTCCACGAGCTGCTTGCCGGAGGTGACCACATTAGGCGCAGGCTAACTTCAGTTATGTGGATGGATCGTACATCATGAAACATATACTCATAAATGCATAATTATCGTGAGAGTAAGTTCTAGTGATGGATGGTATATGGTACAAGCAGTTGTTCATCACAGACCCAGGTCTGGTACGGCACTGTGGGAAGTAGTCTCATTGCCACTCTACGAACTTTCCCAGGGCCTAGCAAAAAACCTACAAAGCAAAAAAAGGAACGTGATATCGAACAAGAGTATGAGGTCTAGCAAGGCAGAATGGTCCACCATGTCGGTCTTTCCACCAGCCCACGCATCTCCTCGCGGCATCCCGAGCACAGCTCGGTGAAAATGGCCGACATTTGGACTACAATCCACACCATTATTCTCTGTTACCCCATCAGGCAATATCAGAAGCCTAGACGGCTCTTCAAAGGTCTTTTTCTTTCGTCATTACCGGGAGGTGGTGCCACCTCAGCACTCGTAGTAGTACGTGACGAGAAACGCACCCTCGAACCGATATCTAAATCCAGGCGGATCTCCTCTGAACTGTACCGATAGCCAATCGGCTTACTGCCTGGGAAACTATATGCACTGAGAATGTAGGCAATGCCAGTGTATCCCAGCCCAATCACCTCATATATTGCGAAAAGGGTTCGTGGCAGCATGGTATTAGACCAATCGCTGCATATCCCAAGACTTACAGGAACCGAGTTTTAGTGCGGCCAGCTTTCGTCTCGAAGAACGGAAGATGAGTTCCGATCCAATCATTTCTGGCTTGTCATTGCGGATTCAATGACTTTCCAATGGCTGAGAGTGGTTCCCGCTCCGAAGATAGATCCCTGGCCAATCAGTTTATCGGAATGCGGGATGTTGTGTTAGCTCCGAGAATTTGGGCAGGGTGAAATGTCCAGATACAGGTGGATGCATACTGGGGTTGTCTCGCACTCGCATGTGTGATAGCTGTCAGGTCCAAACCGCAGTCTTCACCTTCTTCATGTTGTAAATCTACACCAATTCTCAGCGAGGCAGCCTAATAAGTCCTATCTATCTTAGTCTGAATGCTACAACGGATCCTCTGGCTTTGACCTGAATCTCCATTGTCAATCAAGCGTACTATTATAGCCTTCTATACCAAGTCTTGAGCACCATATTGAGCCCTGCGTCCCACAATATCCATAGCTTATCATTTGAGAGACCGCCTAGAAGACAAGGGGTTGTCGATGCCAGAAAAAGCATGAGATGGCCTCCAGAGAGCCTTGTCAACATGACGTTGACGAAGGGCAGCTGCTATTGTAGTTGCCAGTTCCAGTCTGTTGTGTTTTCCAGCCTCGAATAGTGTCTGCATACCAGTGTGCGTTGAGTGTGCTTCATGAAGGAGATAATAGACGGCGAATGCAGAGTCTCGAGCTCTTTCTTGCGCTTCCAGACCCGCGCCCTTGTGTAGGTTCCTGTTGACTGTGCTTAAAACTCAAGAGCTTCAGAGCTTCTGCTTCTGCTCTAAGAGTAGCCCAGCACGCAGTCCTGCGCCTGAAGCTCTAGAGCGACAGGCGGAATTTAAGAGCAAGCATAGGCTGACAAGCGCTTCAAGAAGATCCGAGCAGGCAGTCTCAAGCTACTCCGAGGTTCTAGGACGACGCTGTCTGTACCAACCTTCAGGGGTCGTGAGCAGAGTCTCCAGTCACTGCGAAGCAAATGGCTCGCAAAGGGGCTTGAATTTGACGCCCGACCCCGTCGTGTGGTGTTTGTCAACCACATGGACGGGAACAGCGTGCTGTCTTCCAGCGAGCTGGGGCGTTGGAACGGGATCCATGGGGGGGGGTAGCGGCTCCGGAGAACGTCTGTGACTTGGGTGTTAATGATAAGTTCCAAAATTGCGCAGCCTACTCCAGCTTTGGTGTTGGTAGGACCGCAGCCCTCCATGGGAAAGGTGAGGTCATTCTTCTTGAGCAACCGAGCCGTTCTCCGCTTGGCAGGCTGGCAGGGGAGATGTCAGAAACCACGCTCTGGGAGGCCATAGCGCCCGAGTAGACTAAACAGGTAACTCGTGTCGAATACATTATAGAATGGATGTGTCAGCATCCCAGCTACTCAACTGTAACAAGGCCAACGTGTGGCATACTTTACAACCGCGTCTCGTCTGACCCGACCTATTGTATTTAAACCCTCAACACCACCCTGCAGGTCTCTTTTCCACGGATGTGCGCAATCCTTCGTTGACTGTTGTCTTCCCCCATGGAAACAGGATGGGGGAATCACGACTGCATCCTACCTCCACCGCTCAGACTCAATCTTGTCGCAAAGGAATTTCAGGAATATAGGGAGGGAGAGATCCAGAGGTATGCGCAAAGGTACAGGAATTGGGTACTGCTGATATGTGACACTGGTCTTGGAAGGGAATATTTCGTCGTTAGACGACCACCGTGAGTGTGGCCGCTGCCTTTGTGTTGCAGCATTCCCTCCGTCTACTCGATGTACCAGCCCTGCAGTGGTGCCACCGTTTGCTCCAGGAATTGACAGACGCAGACGCACGTCATGGGGACTGGGTTTGGCTGAACCGTAGGCGGTCCTCGTTTTCACAGAAAAACGTCGATGAAGAGATAGCAGCTACGAGCAATGATTGGCAAATGGTTATCTCCTTCCTCTGGAGACCCGGAGCGCAACCTCGAAAGCGGGTGCTTCTCAGAATCCTTGGCATATATGTGGAAGAGGTCCGGAAGTGGTTCCGTGCCGTACTCATCTACGTTCGAGGGCCAGCCTCGAGCAGCACAGAGAAAAGCTGCACCACAACTCCAACACAACGAAGAACAAGAACAAGTGGGGGATATGAGTAGCTCACAGTGAATACGTAAGTAAGTAAGCAGCCACGCCTAGCCCCGCGTATTTGCGAGCTAAGTATTACAGTCTTAGGTGCAAACCCTTGGAAGCGTGACCCAGTCTGGTTCGCTGTTGGGCTGGCCGTGACCTGACATTCACGTTCCGAGCGAGTATTCCCGGGGCAGAACCTGACGTTCCGAGCGACTGTGCCGGACCAGTCGCTCAAGTCAAGGCCCCACTTATTTGAAAGGGCACGAAGAAGAGGTGAATCGCCTGATACTCATCGTTAACACATGTAGCAAAAGCTTCACGTTATGCCACAAAATACCTGATATTATATGTTAGGATATCCTTCATCAAATTACCATTTCGTCTGACCTCATTCCGTTCCGTCAGGCTTTATTACGCCCATGCAAATAATTAAAGGTCGATTCAGAATGCACCACCTACAACCCCATTGCTCCGAGGAATAACAACACATGCCACCTTTTCTGGACGGCCGCCGCGATTCTACGCCCTCGTATATCATCACAAACCCTTTATCAGGCCGTCATGTCGTTTGATTCGTCTCAGTTATTGTGGAAATAAGGGCCGCCAAAAGATGGATCATGGCCCTGTTGTGGATAGTTCGACGCGGGCATTGGATCGAAAGACGTGAACATTGAAGCTGCCGTATGGGCATCATCTGGAAGTCTTCCACGTCCAGCCCCATATGGAACAGCCTGCGTCCCTCGCAGGGTCGAATTTGGAAAGACCATCGCATCCTCCATCCAAAGATCGGAGATATCGAGGGAAAGTCGTCCAGCGACAGCTTCCAGAGTGCTGAGAGCCATCTGATAAGCTCTTTCTGCCAACGGATCCTTCATCATACGCAACCAGCGCACTAGCTTCTTCGCGTATTGCGATAATACAACCACCTCTTGCGAACCTGACACAGAATATGAGAGCGCGAGGAGAAAGACCGAGGCGGTTTGCATCAATGAATGCACAATGCACCACCAAGGCCCATTTTCGTATATGAAGAGCGCGTTTGGCTGCTCAGGCAGGAAGTCGGTTACAGTCTTTGCTGCATCTACGCAGACGTCTGCCATACGACGAATGAAGGTTGTTGGAATGTTAAGATCGGCGGCCGCTTGGGAGTGGTTCAAGGCAAAGAGGCATGGTCGTGTCAAAAGGATCCTAGCGCTACAAAAGCTGAACCCCAGAAGCACTCGTTCACGGAAATAAGCCGGTGATGAGAGATTGGACCTCGCCCGTGAGTTGTGGCTCTGGAAATTGAATTCGGAAGGCACCGAGACGACCCACTGGTCTAGGCGTTGGCTAAGTTGTACCATGTCCTGCTGAATGTCGGCTAAGGCGCGAATCATGGTGCTTGCGGAATATAACGAAGTGAGAATGTTCTGGGTTATGATTCCTAACTGGACCACGGCTTTGAAGTAGGATCCGCAGTTGGCCACCACAGGTCCCATACCGGTGGGAGTATGAGGAGGATTCATCATGTTGTGGTCAAAAGTGGAGAATGCTGGAGAAATAACAGAAGACGAAGCAGTCACTTGGGATTCTGGATAGCCCAGAGGATTCCTCAAATGGTTGACTTCGTCCATATGGTCCGCAACCTGGTCGGCTGGAAAAGGTGTTGGAAGCGGTACCGAGCAAACACTATCCACGATAATGCTGGGGCGACCAGTGATTATGCTTAGAAGGCGCTCAAGACAGTAGAGGCTCCACCAAATTCGGACTAGCATTTCCTTTTTCGTGGTCGTTGCCGAAGGGTCTTCATTACGAACATGAAGCCCAAGAGAGAAGGCGAAGCGAAGAGCAACACCTACAATTATCCAGGCGCTGTCGATGCGTTATTGCCTAGTCAAGATAACCACGAAAGAAAGCAAAAGAAATGAAGCCTTACCGGCTGATCTGGCCTACAGAGAGGTAGTAAAAAGCGAGCATCCCTACAGACTGCTTAATTCGACACCCTCTAACAATTTACGAATAGAACCCACCTGCGACTTGGATTTGCGGCACATCTGGATGGCTGGTGAGAGCATATTCGTTTAGTCCAAAGACCCGGGCCCTAGCCTGGTAGATGATATGGTCTCTTTCGTCAGCCCGCCATCGTGCCTTCACGAGGTGCGAGTTCTTTGCGGCAATAGCAAAGACCAAGTTCAAGATAGCCTGCCATTTTGGGCTTAGACGAGGTGCATTGCCGGCCCGCACTGCTTTGAAGTATTTTTGGAATTCGTTTTCGAATTGCTCCCTAGGCAGTATGGGGAAAGAATCGTGTACTGTCGCCATGTAACAACTGAGTAGGCGCTCCGCAGTCTCAGGCGTCGGGAGTTCATATGGGTCGATGACGAAGTCCAGGTCGATACCTTCGGCATTCAAATAGAAGTTGAAGGCGCTCACCTGCTCGATGTTCTCCACCCCATACGATGATGTACGTCGCTCAGACATGGGCGCTGACTCGTCATCTCGCTCAAGCTGCAACATGATGCTCCGCAGCCACTGGAGCTCCGAGTTCTTCCCTATGAATCCCGTGGCTCTTGCGCGATCGTCTTTAAGGAGGTCCTCATCCAGTAAATCCATAGGCTCAGTGTCCAGAGGCTCCAGAGGCTCCAGGGACTCTCTAGCTTCGAGAGAGCCGAAAGAGCTGGCATCGACTACTCCCTTAGGATCTTTGGATATGTCGATTTCTGCGTCGGGTATTGGGGGCACGGGTGTCTGTCGAATCTCGGACAGGTCGTCTTCAACCTGCATGGGCATTAGTGCTAGGGCTTGAATGGTTGCCTTGGCCCAGACTGCGAGTACGCACAGCATCCAACAGCTCTGCAATTCTTGCGTCCTCATCATCGTCGGCACGCCCTCTCAACGCGGACAACAGCGCAGCCATCTGCACACATCGTTCTGTGATACTGGTCTCGTGAGAGGAATCCCATGCGCTTGGAGGGGAGCTGGACTGACATCTTCAGCCTATCCTTCCGTGGCATGATATACACGCAGTCTCTGTTAGTGGATTCGCAGTGCTTGCACCGTGGAGTGTCGCCTGTACATTTGATCTTATGGTTCCGACATGCTGTGCAAGCCCGTGTCACACGCCGTCTGTCCTTTGTTGGGAGTTGTGCGTGCCGATGCATACGGGGGATGGCTACTTTCCCTCGCCCCGATTGCGCCATTGGTGTGTTCGAGTTCATTGCTAGTTCCGAGGCTCTCTAGGCTCGTTGGAGTCGTGTGTAGGGCTACCACCAAGCAGTCAGCAGCTACTAACGGCCTGCCCCAGGCAGTCATGCAGGTCTACCTACAGTATACGCGCGCGAGCCAATTGCATTTCTGGTCCTCCAGGCGCTGGCAGAGAGGACAGAAACCGCCGGTGCAAAGCGCGGGCGCTATCCTCACGACCCCGGATCAGGTGGGCACCCAGCGCAACGAAAGGTTGGTGACGTGGCGATGTGATGGTGGAGCGGATGCGCAAGCTGTTGCTTCAGTCTCGTGTCCAGGTGGACGGGGAGGGGACTGTGATATGTGGAGGGTGCTGTGATATGAAGAGGAGGGCTCAAGAGCAAGATAACTAGATGAAGGAACGACTGTTCCGAACAAGGACTGAGAGCCTCAACCGAATCCGAGCCTGGAACATGGCTAGGAACATAGCACAGAGTGCGTGCGGTGATGTAAGCCCCCAGTGCAGTCCTGGACATCGGGGCCGGGCCAATCAGGAGTCTTATGAGTCCAGTTCGATTCGATCCGTCTAAGAGCAATCGTCCTGTTTGAGAGCAGCAGCATTGAACGTGCCGCTGCCTCTTCGGCAGGCTGCCAGGAAAGGAAACGTGTACCGCGTAGCCGACACGCCCACCGCTACTGCTACTGCTACTCCGTTATCTCCTCAGCGTCCTCCTGTTCTCTGTCCTCTGTTGTGAGAAGTCTTTGGATCGAGCGTAGTCTGCATCAAAGGGCCATAGCAGCCACATCTCCACGGTCAGTTTTCTCCTTGCGTGGCAATTCTTACCTGGGTGTGCAGTCGCCATGCCGTCCCCCGTCTTCAGAATAGCAGGCTGCAACACCCAGCCTACTCCCAAACCGCCCACAACACCTTTTCCTCCTTCCGCCCTATGTTCCCGCAATAACTGCATTCCACGCCTCACTTGCTGCGGCTGCGGGTTTGAATTGAATACTGGAACGAACAATCGGATAGCTTATCAAACCTGTGCCAGGTAAACCAGCTTAAACCCCTAAACCACATTCCGCGGACAACTTGTTCCAACTTCCCAACGCGAGAACGCACACGGCTCTCGACGTCGATTAGGAGTTAGTTAAGGAGTAGACTGAGACATGGCGTTATGATGAACGGAAAGGACCGTTTCTGTGCACGTTGTGTCCCCAGGTACCGACATGTCGCATATGACGCCACCCGCCCGGCACACCAAGGACTTAAAGCATCATACGAGGCCAAAGGACTTCTGCATCCTCGACACCTGTTGCCCGTTCATATCAAAGTCCACAGCACGAGGAAGCTCAGTGGTGTTTGGTGCTACGCATTGCCTTGGATATCGCCACAACGTCGTCCCTTCTCACCGCCACTCCAATGTCACTCACATCGGGCCGCAGACGCAAAGCCTGCCTGAGTTCCTGTCTGTTGACAATCCGTCTTGGCGCAGAATAATTCGTCGGAGAAGGGTCCCGAACCAATCAGGTCGCCTTATTTTTGACATCACATGACGGCAGAGCACATCCGCATCGTTATTAGGGAAAAAACCCCTTGCTTGTCGCCCCTTCATATACAAACGTCTCCCTGCGTATTGAGTTCGATGCCGATAGGACAGCATCAGTTGACAGGAATATGATTGTGGTGGCGAAACGTACAAACCCCGCAAATGACATTCTCACGGCAATTTCATCGACGATGCAGGTTTCAAGCTTATGATTCTCTACGTGATCATACCACCTTCAGCCGCGAACTCAACAGGTCTTCTTTCATGGCAAGCAGTAGGAGTAGGTAGGTATAGATAAAGTTACGCTGAACATCCCCTAGGCTGGAAAATCGACGCTGTGCCCTATTCAACCATAAGGATTACTACCGGCGGGAACGGCCTTGGAAGGCCTAGATCTCGACTTATTCTACTAAAGTAGCTAATAGTTAGCCATCTTACGTTTGAACATGAAAATATCAGCCGAGATTAGCTATTTCTGACAACGGCAAACAACGGGTGGGCCCAGGCGTTACATTCTAACTGCCAAACCGACAACGCATCAATGCTACTCCAAAGACGGGACTATGGCCCAGCCCCGATCGCAGGCAGTGTGATAGCACGTAGTTTCTCGGATCGATAACGAACAAAGCAGAAGGAGGAGCTGCCTTCATGCATGGAGCCGCAAAAAGTCTCTACCCCGCTGTAATTCTGATACAAGCAAGAATTCCAGAGATCCAACACGTCGACACAGATCCACACTGCTACACGAAGCATGCGTCGCAGAGACGACGGCAAATTCCAAGTCTTACACAATCTGGACTCATCTTGGATATGTGTGAGTAATGCAGTCAAGTCTTTGACGTGAAAACAAGGTGCTGCAACACAATCGTACAGCCACAGAGTTATTGTGCTGCGCCACATTACCTTTTCTATCTTCGCTGGGCTGTATTACACTCAAGCAAAAGAAGGTGAGCCCCTGCAAGAAAACGTAAAGGTATGCAAAGATGATAGCGGTGCATTGATTAGATGGCATTATCATTTATTTCAGTTTCATTACTCTATAGCCAAGACGAAACTTCAAAGATTTTCCACCGTCATTGGACAGTGTACTGTGCGTAGGCAACGACGGTGGCAAAGCGAACGTCTCGACTGGTTTCTTAACCTGTATCTAAAACATAAACAGAGAACAGGAAGACTGATTAATTATTGGATAGTTTTGCAACCTTCGTCTTGAGCTACAAGTGCTGTCTCCAGTTATGTTCATCAAATTTTTATCACATGCATAAGGTCCTGCGTTTATATTTTCAACATGTTCTACATTTCGTCAAAGCTATTCTAAACCTACGTCCAAAGTTCTTAAATATCAATTTCCCCTTATCCCTCAACTCCAAGTCTCAAGAATCCCATTCCACAGCCTTCAATCTCAACCTCATCCCATTCAATGGCTTAAAAGTCAACGTTCCACCCCCTCTCACCACCTCCTTCGGATCCGCCATCTCCATTTCGAAACTCCCACACACCGCCGCAACCAACGCTCTCATCTCCGCTCTCGCAAACTTCTCCCCTATACAACTTCTCGGCCCATGAAGGAACGTTAAAAACGCATAATTGCTATCTGCGCCCCCGTTCATCGTCGCCCTCCCCGTGTCCTTATCAATCCATCGTTCGGGCCTGAATTTTTCCGCGTCCTCGCCCCATAGATCGGGTAACCGGTTTGTGGCGATTGGGATGAGGAAGCTGATGGTGCCGGCGGGGATGTGCTGGCCGCAGATGATTGTGTCGCGGATGGCGACGCGGGAGCTGACGGGGATGGTAGGGTACAGGCGGAGGGTTTCGTTACAGACGGCGTTAAGATAGGGGAGGGATTCGAGCAGGGTTGCGATGTCAAATTTAGGATCTGAAAGAGCTTTTGGCGATGGGATGGCGGCGTGGAGTTCGGTGCGGAGACGAGTTTGGATTTGGGGATTGGTGGCGAGGAGGTGCGTGGCCCATGTTAATGCTGAGGAGGTGGTTTCGTGCCTGTATTCCTTTAGTACATGACGTGAGTGTGTAGTTGGGAGGGAACTTGCCCTGCGGCAAGGAAAGTGAGGAGTTGATCTACCAATCCCTCGTCAGAGAAGTTGTTCGACTTGATCATAGTCGACAAAATGTCAACCTGCTCTTCGCTCTCCGTCTTCATCCGTGCCTTCTTCTCCCTTACAAAGTCCCCACATATCTGCTTCAGAACATTTGTCGTAGCCTTTACTCGCTCGTTCAACTTCCATGGCAACGCCTTCAAAAACCAGTCAGCAAACAGCATATGGCATACGAAGTATACCCCCTTCTCTTTGGTCGGCTCCAGAATCTCCTCATAACACGTAACCAACTCATCATCGCTATTCCTCAGTGATCCGATGTCACGACCCAATCCCGCGAGACCGATGATATCCATCGTAACCTGTGTCGAGAAATGATTAACCTCGACCACCTTATCCGCCTTCTCCCACAACTCCGCCTTCAACACCTTGCACAACTCGATCGACTTGGCCCAAAACACCGGATACAGCTCCTTAACATGCCGAAAGCTAAATGCAGGCATAATGTTCTTCCGTTGATGTCTATGTTCCTCGCCCTCACTCGTCAGCAATCCGTCCCCCAGAAACTGCCGCAGGAACGTGCGCGCCCAGGCCGGTTTCTCGAAATCATAGCTCCTGTGCACGAGAATGTCTGCTAGTGCCGCGGGGGACGTAATCAGGAGTCTGTCTGCGTGGAGGAAGGAGCGGAAAAGAATGATGCCATTATTGGGCGTTTCTTTCATCATGCGGAGCTGGGCGGCGCCGGGGGGGCGCTGGAAATTGATGAGGCCATGGCCGATGAGCGGGTACCAGCCGGTTGGGGGTTGGGGGAGGTGACGGAAGGGGCTGAGGAAGAGGGGGTAGATAAGCAGTCTGTGGAGGAGGAAAAAGCTCCAGTTTAGGAGGGAGAAGATGAGGAAGTAGGTTGCTAGGGTGCTATGGGAGAGAAAATGCGGGAAGATGTAGAAGGCGATTGCGGTTTCGAAGAGCGAGGACAGGAAGATCTGGCTGGGTGTGGGTGCCATGATGAAGGAATAGAATTGACATTGCGAAATGCGGGGAAGAGGAATATTATCTACTATTTGGCTATTTTCATCGGCTCCGTCGAGCTGACGTATACATGGAAAGAAGATCGACTGAATAGGATATAGAAGACAAGCAAAGTGAATGGTGGTATGATGCCCATAGCGATGTCCTAAAACACGCCATGCCTCGGCTAACATATTCAAGAACGACTGCTGGTTGGCTGTCTCGTACAGCGTCGAAACATGCATGTGGCCTAAATGCGGTTAGAGTTCCGAAGGCAACAGGAAGTTGCAAATATGAGCAGTGTGATACGTCAGTCAGGAAGACTTTCAGAGATGACATGTGATGGAGATGTAGAACTGATAGTGGGGGATATGCGCACGCTAGGGGGATTAGATGTTAGCACTGATCTGAAAGCTTACCTCAAGGGGCTTGCCCCTCATCTCAAGCTCTCTACACCTTACATTGTCCAAATGAAGTCACTTTGACTGGGGTTGTATCAAACTCCTTCATGTCTTTCTGCCTACTCGCCCTAGTCAGTAGGTGAGGAGTATTCCATTTGTGGGCCTTTCGGGTACCCGATTTCGGTTTCCATCCTCTACAATATCTCGAGACATATCAATTCTCTAGAGTTGAGCTTTCATTAGCCTGCGGATCAAGCGCGCCGACTCACCTCGTCACGACCGCCTGTATTGTCCCTTTTATATGCCTGCCAGCGAGAATGAATACATCGACCGGAGGCACGGGAGCAGTAACTAGAAGCCATTGAAGCACACAGCTATGATAACATCTTTTGCCATGAGTACTACATCCAGGACTACGATGGCCTTATTGCACTCCTTTTCAAAAACGCGAATGCCAGCCTCCAGACATGCTCTTCGAAGAAGAAAGACAGCTTCTTCTCCATCAATTACAGCCACTCAAAGCAGGATGGGAAACGATCGCTCAATCCTTTCTTGTCGAATCTCGCAAGTTGTTCATATTGCCGAAAGAAACAAGAGAGGTGATCTACAGAGTTTTGTATATGTAGAACGAGATAATACTTTTCAAGTTCCCAATTAGAGTCGACAGCTTTCGTCTCAATTTCAGTACCGTGGACCCATCATCGCCGCCGAAGCTGCCCAAGTCTGTTACGATATCAATACCTTTCGAATTAAAGATACTTGTATCGAGTGTAACCTGCCTTAGTTGCCCAAATTGGGTTGCTCAAACAGTAGGGTGAAGTCGTAGGACGTAATAAGATGTTTAAATATGAATATGGAAATCTACTCTAGCTCCTATCAATGTCGCCCAGACACTTATTCAGAGTTTGAGGAAGAGTATAGAGACGAGGATGTTAGGTAGAGTGATGCAAACTAGATGGCAGCTTTGTTGAGGATGAAAGGTCTATGGATACTCGAGTTGAATTTGCTACCAGAGGCTTACACCTATAGAGCGCACGAGTTCAGGGTCACTCAACCGGTCCTGAAGATGCTTAAGCTTTGAGGTGTTGTTATTCGCGCCATGCTTGAGTCTGACAACGGTAGTGGTGGCTTAAAAAAACAGAGGCTATTCCAAGGTGTTTTGACGAGCCGACACAAAACGATTGGAATTCTTAGTACACGACGGGAAAAACAGATTCCAAGTCTTTGGCGAAACAATAGAGTCGCATTTTACTAGTAACTAGCTAGCGTTTAGCTATGAAGCAGCCCTTTGGGGACGACGCCGAAGATGGGTCAGACGGACCAGAGGACGGACCAAGAGAAAGACCAGAAAATAGGTCAAGAAAAGGACCGGAAGAAGGACTAGAAGAAGAACGGAGAGAAATGTTCAGAAAGAGATGCCGCAGATGTTACGAAAGAGGTTCCTGAAGTCGATTCAGAAGACGCATGACAAGACGCGGAAGTTAACGAAGTAAATGATGAGCAGAACGAAGAGAACCAAAATGACCTCGAGTCTGGTTAACTATCATAAAATAGACACGAGGCGATACACTAATGGGGCATTCGTCTCAGCAAACATAACACATCTTCGAATATCTTGTACTCGAGGAGAATATGGATATTTCAAGGTAAGCGAAAGAGAACATGAATGCGCTTCGGAGTGCACTTTAGCAACCTGAGCAGCATATAGAGGACTGGATCGACCAGAGCTTCAAAATTATACCTTCAAGACTATGTACACAACTCTTGTTGAGAAATACTGGAGATAAAGCAACCACAATCTTGCCAACACTTATTGGGGTATCACCCGAGCAGGGTATTCGTGCCTGTGAATGGTCGGTTCGGATTCGCTTGAGAATGGCAAGGTACATACCCCGCTACTAGCTATGCTACCACGCGCTACCGGAAATTCCCCGGACACCAAAATGCCTCACCAAACCTTTCGCCCATACAAATGTACACACAAACAAGGTTTTTTATCGCATTTTTGTGAATAATTGCTCAATAGCGATAGTTCTATCAGTTGCCTCTTCAAGCAATATTGAAGCTCAAGTTTGGTGTTGTAGTTGGCTCAAAATCAAGAGGTTTATGCCCCCCCCCCTCCTTAAATTTCACTCCACATTTGCCTACAAAATCAATGCCCAGTCATTCTCCTATCTATATCAATACAGTCCTGTAACCTCTGGGGCATAGATCGTACGCGCTCATTTATAAACCTTTAAGAAATGCTGCCCTAACCTTCTACTGCAAGTTTCTTGTTTTAAACTTATCCCAATGTGGGAACCTTCTAAGGTACTGCTTTGGCGGCAACTAGCAGTTCTTAATAGGTGATAGATTAGGTGAGCTGTGGCAGTTGAAGTAGCTCTCTAGGCTATGTGTTTGCTTCTAGGCGCGTACAATGTTGCTCTTGCTAGTGCTGTAGCTAGAATCC
>BLYF01000046.1:1213587-1232547 GCA_014905255.1 Herpotrichia juniperi | reverse complement strand
TAACTTAAAGTTGTAGCTAACAGCAGCCTAGAAATAAGCCTGTTTAAAGTGCTTCTTGTCCTTACAATTAAGGTGCTCTTAAATACAATCTAAGCAGTATCTCTCGCCTAGTTTCCTTATAATGCTCTGCTTGCCTTGTAGTCCTACACCCTAGTAAACCTTGTTAGAGAAGCGTACTTAGTACTAGTTCTTAGAATCTAGATACCTGCTCTTTATAAGCTCGCTCTACTCCTTGCGAGATTTGCTAGTCCTTAGTAATACCTATCCTTTTTAACAGGCAATACACTTGTAGTAATCTATTAATTCTATATAATCTTGTAGGGTTTAACCTGCGCAGTCTAAATTGTTGTTCTTAGCTAGCTAAGCCTAGGTAAGAACGCGGGCATCCTACCCTTAATCCTGTATGTATTGCTCTACTTTGTGTAAATCCTTTTGTAATAACGCAGCAGGTCTCCCTCTCTTCTCTCCCTATACAGAGTTACTGTAGGTTCGATCTGCCAGTACGTTGTCTTGCTTTAATATATTATAGCCTTAGGTGTAGCCTACACTAACAAACTTAAACACATTAGTCTTGTAGTAAGGAATCGCCTTTGCGTCGCAAAAATCTACGATTCCCTTCAGCTGAGATTTTCTGGGGGTGTTATGCTAGCTATTAAGGACTCGTTTGTTTATTTTTGCATTAATTTATTGCGCCCTAAAGGTGGTGGTGTTGTAGTGAATTGAGGCATTTTCTGGTGTTCTGATGCGGGGCGATTTTGGTGTCCGGGGAATTTCCGGTAGCGCGTGGCTACTTCAAGGAATTGTTGCGAAAGGAGGTTAACTGTCATTTGGTTATCCACATATAGGAGCACCTTTAAGTCTGTATTCTATCTGAACCTAGGTATGTACGACTTTTTTAGCAGACACGTTAAGCTGATACAATACCGTAGATAAATGCCAATGGATGTTTACAGTGAGTACACTTGGACCGAAACCAGACCAGGGCAATGGGAACGAGGTATCGACGAGGTGGAACATTTCTACACTACTCTCGCCAAGTTGTACGAGGGTAGTGGACGTATGTTCTTTGCTATAACGGGCCACGTGTCTCTCTCCATACCTAGCTCAGATGGTCGAGAGATCGAGGACGAGCGTCGCTGTGTCGAAGAAGCTTTGCGAAAAGCTTGGTTGCGTCTACGTTACGACCATCCCACTATTGGAGCCTGGACCGAATATGACGCAAAGCGACGGAAATGTGTGAAGGTGTACGAAGCATTCTCGAGCGAACTCAAGCAGAGGGATTGGCTCGATACAACCTTTCACACCATATCTCCTGGAGTAACAGGGGCAGAGTGGTGCAATTCGGATCCACCTGCGCCAAAACTGCCGACTCTATTCATTGTCACGCCTCCAACGCCTACGGGCGAGAAAAACCAGACAATACGGCGCGATATTGTCCTCCGCTCGCCTCACGATATTATCGATGGAATTGGCACGCTTCACCTCTTCAACAACCTCCTCAAATATGCTTCAGACGCCTATATTTTGCAAGACTTGTTCAGCTTCCCGTCCTTCGGCTCAGAAGTATCCAACCTCAGCCCTCCTTTCCGCGTTGCCGCCAACCTCCCATCCGCTCCAACGCCCACCCAAAGAGAACACTTCGACGAAGAAATCAGCTTTAACACCTCCAGGCGTCAAGATTGCGAAGTGATGAGCATACCATTCAAACATGGCGAAATGCTACCAGGGAAGCACCAGCGTGTTGCTCTCACGTTTTCTCAACAACAGACCACGAAGCTGCTACAAGCATGTCACGGGCTAGACGCGAGTGTAACGCATGTGTTCCACGCCGCCATTGCCATCAGCATGCGCGATGCGCAGGAACAAAGGGCAGGCGCAAGGTCGATGCGATACATCAGCTACTGCCTTATCAACGAACGCAGCCAATGCACGGCACCTTTCAACACACCAAAGCACGCCGCAGCCGTGTACCATTCCGTAACGGGAAAGAACTTGGTGGTCGACTTGGTTGTCCCTGCCATCACCGATACGGAGGAAGAGAAGATGCACAGAAGAAAAGAAGAATTCAAGAACGTCGTGGGAAATGTGAAATCCTTCTATCGCGAGAATCAACATGACACAGAGCGACTCCCAATTGTCCCCCTACATCTAGCGCTCAAAACGCCCCCTTACCCTGTCGTTTCCGACTCTGTTGGCGCCCCACTAGTGCCTCCGCCAAACTTGCTGCCTTCGGTCTCAATCTCCAGCTTTGGCGTCATCGATAATTTGGTTGGATCCAAGCATGGCCCGTTCGAACTCCATAACCCGTGGGTCACAGGGGAGGAGCTTGGTACCGGCTTAGGGGTATTCCTAGGAACTTGGAGAGGACGGCTTAGCCTTAGTGCTGCATATAATGCCGCCTGGCATGATGAGTCAGAGGTCCTTGACATTCTAAATCACTGCAACAAGAT
Organism: Herpotrichia juniperi; assembly: GCA_014905255.1. Lineage (NCBI taxonomy): Eukaryota > Fungi > Ascomycota > Dothideomycetes > Pleosporales > Melanommataceae > Herpotrichia > Herpotrichia juniperi. The sequence goes on along the minus strand of BLYF01000046.1, from coordinate 1,230,097 downwards.
AGTGCTCGAAGGATTGCTACCTGAAGCCCATGGCACATAACTGGAATAAGTGAATCAAAATTTCAGACCCGAGAAGCCTTAGTTACTTCGGATACCACTCCCCCATAACCCAAATCTCCGAGCCACTCGACGGCTTCCTCTCCATCATCAAGCGCCCCGCCATCGACAGCGCCAGTCTCAGCCCCATCTTCATCCCGATAAACCTCAACTTCCCCGCAATCCACTCCTTCTGCGGCCACGGAGTCGTACGCCGCATGCCGGATGTAAACAGCGGCCAGATAAGCATATAACATGCTGGTATCGCTTCACTGTCTTCGAATCTGCAGCTGTTTCCTTTTCGCTGGATGCCAAGATAAGACGGTATGCTGTGGCATATTTCGTCGACCATGATCTTCAGTACTCTGGCTGCGGCTTGGAGAATTTCGTTGTCGTCGGCTGTTCCGAACTTGATTGCCATGGACAAGATATGCTCATGCAATAGCAGACGTGAAGCGCGGTAGCTGTTCCAGATGGACGCAATCCAGAGGTCCGTATATACATCGTAACATGAATCATACGTACTGCTTGACGAGGTGGTGGGGTCAAGAGCTGTGTAGGACTTGTATTGCCACGACGGAGGAAGTTCGCTTCGCCACTTCTCAAACTTCTCGTCAATGGGCAGTAGCATTGCTGCAACGACCACGGGATCGTATATCCCTTTTTGCTTGATCTCCGCTCTGGCGCCGACCAGCTGGATGCTGATTGCGCTGAAGGAGATAGCTGGAGCTTCGTCTTCGCTGAACGGTTTGCCCGTCCACAGAGTCCATTTTGAAAGAGCTGGGGGAACCGGTTCCTGGATTCGATGGAGTGTCATGATCTGGACAGAAGAATGTTAAGCATGATGTCGAAAGGGTGGGAGTAGTGTGTGTACTTACCACCAGCCGACGAATCTCATGTAAAAGCCCCGCAGAGATCGCAGTGCGGAACTGGGTGGGTCCACGGAACTCTATGAATTTGGCGACGGCCATGATGTGCTCGCTGAACACCTCCATGGATCTTGCATCCGCCGACGCAATTTGCTGTCGGTGCTTGTTAGCTATAGGCATGAAGAGCACTACTAAGTGGACACTCACCTCAAAAGTACCCATCAGCACAATCGCAGTCAACGTCCTATCCTCCGCAGCTTTCCCCTCCACCTCCACCGCATTCTTCAATCTCCTCAACGCAAGCCCATGCAACTTCAAAGCACCCACCCGCCAAGCATTCGAATTCCCTACATTCGCAAGGCTAGCTAGACCCACCGCCGCGACCGCGGTAGCGAGGACGCTGTCCGAGCTCTCGCCATGCAGTAGAGCAGGAATGTACTCGTAATGGCCTCGGGACGGAGGATGTGGTAGATTAGCCTGCGGTCTTGTAAAGACGTATTGAGATATAAAGAAGGCGGTTGCTCGGTCGGAAGTCGAAGGAGCGAGAGTAGGGCGGAGCTTTGAGACGACGGAGATAGTTTGGTTGCGAAACACCGATTGGTCTTTGTGTGTGTAGCCGGGGCAGACCCACCCTGACTTCACACAGCGATTGCATGCAGGCTTTGATTGATCGCACTGCACATAAGATATCAATCATCAGCCCCCTAAAAGGGCCACTTAGCCGCGATTCGTACCTTGATCTTCCTTGTCCTGCAGCTCGCGCAGCCTTTCCTCTTTCCGCTGGTGCTGGACGCCGACAACATGTCTTCGTGAGCAGGTAGTCGAACGTGAGAATTGGCAAGCCGTCCAATCGCATATGCTTGTGACTATGAATCAAGCCTGATGTGGTATTAAGCTTTGCAGGTGTAAGACCAGAAGGATCTTGATGTCAGTGGTACCTAACTGCACTGGGTTAGACAGGCGAGTCGGCAAATCAAGGGCCGGTGAACGTACGCTAGTGCAGCATATACGAAGAGCTCAAGATTATACATAGGTATACGAGACAACGCCATTTCATAGCCCAGTAACCTGAATCACACACCTAAAGCCCCTGTCGCGCATGCAGCAGCAAGTACTTGTCGTAAGCCCCATCTTTTTACACAGTCCACCTACTCCCTGATCTCGATATATATATAGAATATCCCTCACTTACTGCCAGTCTTATGACAACCCTATTCTGCTCTGCCAAACCCTTCGCTCCACAACTTGCCCTTACCCTTGCCCTCCCCACTCCTCTTCCCCATCCAATCTCCATCCAATCCCCAATCCCACCCAAGAACGCTATCTCAGAAACCCTCCCACGCGCTTTGGTAAAAAAGCAACACTCACAGAAGCCACCCCACACAATACAGAACAAGAACACAACTCTATTCTACCAGCACAAAACTCTCTGGTACTATAGATGTTTGCCTCTACAATATTTGCATATACTACCTTTAGTCAATCACATGCGTTATCACGTTGTACTTTGTTCCTCACATTAGAGGTCTAGTGTTTTTGGCCTTTCCTACATGTTTAGGTGAACATTGTGTATTGTGCTTTTCCCAAGCCAGGTACCTCTATAGTATCTACTCAAGCGCACCACATTGTTTACCAGACCTAGAGCTAGAACTGTCGTCCCATAATCTCTAACCCTGTCCTTCGCTTGTATTTGCAGGATTCATTACAGTGCAATGCAATGCATAGACAACATTAAACAAGATAGAGAAATGTTTTTTTCCATCGACGATCCTTCCAACGCATGATATTCATACGATCGACTGAAAATCTCAAAGTTAGTTCCCTGTCCTTCATTATACTTTAAGGTTATCAGGCAATCCGGCACACATCACAATCACCCACACGTCCCTTTGAAAGTTTTCAAATATTCAATTAGTATTCCTTATCCTATTCCTTCGTTCCGATCCATCCATCTCATCACTGTCATGTGTATCCAGTCCAGTCCAGTCCAGTCATCCCGAGCAATCATCCAGTCTGACTCGTACAACAGTGTCATTCCGCACACAGATTAGAAGTAGACCCAACACCAGATATATCCTCCAAAATACTACCCGTTCCAATATCCATCTAACTCCAGCTCTCAAAAAGCTCAACGGTTGAGCAAAAATATTACAAAAATAAGAGAGTGCAGTTCAGAGCCAGCCCAACCCGTCAATCAACGAACAGAAATGTAAAAGTAAGCTCCAAATAGTTTATACACAGCGCCAGCGATGCATCAGAAAAAAGGCCGTGATATACAAAATCGACAAGGTGCTGCCCAAAGTGTTGCGTGCACCAGTAGATATCTTGGTAACAGGTGGTGGATTCAAACTCGACATAAAAAGCCAGTGTTAAATCGGCCCCGAAGCGGGAGACATCGCCCAATGGTAACCAAGTGACACATGAGCGAATACGCAACCTGGGCGAGCAAGTGCGCCGCCTCGGGGGTGCGGTGCGGTCGAAATCAAGTAACTCCTCCAAAAGAACATAGACAAAACCAGCCGTTCGAAGAATGCACGCTGGAGAACCCCCCAGCTCCTATATGCATATGCATCGGACAATGCTTCGAAAAAAACGCGTTCGTGAACGCAGTAGGACTCCAGAAACAAAACGTCTATAATTACGTGCTGAGCTTTTGTAGCGTATCGTATCGAGTAACGCCGTGTACCAAGGTGACATTAGGTAACGAACATAGGAGAGGCGGATTTTATGGATTGGGTGTCGAGGGAGTCGAAGAGAAGAAGTGCGCCCGTAACAGAAACAAAGGTATTATGCTTTGCATCCATTCATAAGGGTGTTCTTGGGTTGTGCGTACTTGGTACTGGACCTGAATTGAGGTTAGCGACTTGGAAAGGTCAATAGGATGGTAATACATACCAAGCTGTCATGTTAGGATTGGCATATGGCTCGGGGTGCTTCCTGATGTACTCTGTCGTAGGATAACCCTCGGGGTCGCACGTGAGTATCTGGTTGTCCTCGTCCTGATAGATGCGAATGTAGTCGATTCGCATAGTTGCTGGTAGCTGTTTGAGAATGCCCTCTAGGTTGATGCCGGCAAAACTGTTTGACATGCCAAAATTGGCAATGATCGATAAAGGCTCTTCGGGAATCATTCTCTTGCCAATATTTCCGTTTTTGCGAATAGCGCGGGCATCCATAGTCCAGGTCTCTGGTTCGCCAACGTGCCACGTGATGTATCCTTCATCACCGGTCTTGTAGTCAAAAGCATAACTCTGATATGCTTTGCCATCGTACCAATCATTATTCAAGTTAGTAAGACCTGAAATAGCCTGTTGGAATGGTCCACCCTGGTAACTGTTTATGGATGTGACTGCATGGTCTGTAATCTCCATGTAGTCTGACAGAGTTAGCACAAGCTCGTCAGGTAGATACGCGCATTCGCTCACCATAGTCGGGTCGGTACCAAACATCAAAAGGAGCCGATTGGAAACTCTGAGAAACCAAGCCAACGGGGTCCTGATAATTTGGGCTCAAGAATGTGACGGAAGCCTCTAATGCGTCGATTTCGGGTGCGCTTCGAGAGAGTCCAGGACTAGGGTGGTCCTCTCCTTTACAGGTGCAAGCGGGAAGTCGCATTCCCGGCAGATAGCTAATACCATCGGATGAACTTTGATTAGGCGTGATGCCCACATCGCATACATTGTCGTAGCTGTAAGGCCAAAGCCCATCTGTTGTAGCTAGGTACCCTGGACGAGCAAGATTTCCCATAGTCCAGAAACCAGGCCAGAAACCAACGATGTCGCCGCTGCCTGGCAGGGAGATACTGGCTTCCAAGTGACCGCCTTTGTAGCACAGCTTGTTCCACGATTGAAGCATGCCAGACCGATAGTCCAAACCGTGGTTCGCAAATTTGGCGAATTCAATATTAAGCGTACCATCTTTTGTCGTGATGGCATCAGGGTCGTACCACTATTAGAGATTAGCTGTGTTTCTAAAAGGTCGTCTCCAATCAACTCACCTCCAAGTCCTGCGTTGCGCCATACCAAATGTCAACACCTTGAAAGTATGGGTCGTCTCCGTCGTAGAATGTGCGACCATCCTCATTAAACTCGTCAGAGAACACCAGTACTTGCTTCTTGCCATCGTGTCCTGTCCTTGACATGACACTTTTCGGTGTGTCGGGATCGATAACTCCCGTGCGCAGACCCTTCAAGAGCGGCTCGTTCTCCTTCCCGTGTATGCAAAGAGGATTATTCGTGCAAGGTGTTATTTCGGGGGTGGTTAGTTTGTCGATGAAGGTCCTGTATTATGGTTAGTTGATATTCCACAGTACAAGTGAGAAAAATACTTACAATACAGGATACCCAATAAACAAAAACAGTATTCCAAGGGAGAGTACTGCAAGAGCTCCTACGTTCATAGCACCTCTTTTTGTCCAAATATCGCAGTCTCGCTTCTCTTTCTCGTTAGGGTCCGGGTTGTGTAGCCAATCGTCCTTCTCTACATCCTCGGGGAAGAGCAACAGGCCTGAGGTAGGGTTAATATTGAACTTCTCGGACACAGTTTGGGTATTCAGGTCTTCTTCGCTGCCTGCGCGAGAAGGCGCTCTCGAGCCAAGTGGGTCGTCAAAAGGCGATGCAAATGGACCAAATCTCGAGTCTCGACTGATCACTGATTCTGAGTCCCAGCTCGACCGCCGTGACGACACTCCAGAAGGTGACTGCATGGGCGACTCGTCTCGGTAAGCTCGCATCTTCGTCTTCTTCGGGGGCAGCAGCAGCTCTGCGGACTCTACAACTCCAGCATTATTGTAGAGCGATAGTGGTGACGGAGTTGGCCGAATTTTCGAACCTGGCGCAGTTCCTGGGCGTACTTGGGCTGTTAATGAACGCGCTGAGTTCTGACGAGCTGTGCTAGGCCGTTGGGGGTTGGCATCTGTGACAACGTCTTGCGTTCCTGAGTTTAGTCGTAAGTGTGGAGGGCCATTGCCTCTCGGCGACTGAGGCGGCGCCATTGTGAGCGAGTGTATAGGGTGAGTATGCTAAAAGACCGTGGTGGTTATGCTCGAGCCAGAGTGAGGATGCTCAATTGGCAAAACGGGTGTTGTGGTAGGTCGTGGAACGCAAAGGGAAGAATTCCAGTGACGCTCGGCTCGTGGCGTATGGACTGACGGGGCAACAACACAGCCACAGGATTTGATTCGGCGGATGGAACAACAGCTGGGAACGACGAGGGCGAAAAGCTGCTCGATATCGCTGCTGGTGACAGAGTAGGAGGGAAAGGTTGGAGTGGGAGAGATGGTTCAGATTCCAGGGGAGACAGTGGGTCGCTCCTATCTTGATGGGCGGCGTCAACGCGCTGCACAGGCACTGGGGACACACGCGAGCGATTGGGGAAATGGTAGTAGTAGTAGCGATGGGCGATGGCCACGGTCGAGGGCAAGCGTGAGATGTGGGAGGTCAGTGACAGTGGAGTGAAGGAGTGTAGGCAGTGTGGTCTGCAACAAGCGGCCGCTAGGTGCTCGTGCTGGTGCTGGTGGCAAGCAGGAACTAAGATGCATGGTGCGCGATGTGCAGGGCCGGCGAGAACGAAAAGTCGACCCTGCCCGTTTGAGCGCTTGTGGGCGATCGTCCAGGGCAAAGCCCATCAGCCGTCGAATCAGGGCCCCTGGGTTGCGGCGCCTGACGCAGGTCACTCAATGGTGGGTGGTGGCTGGCCCAAAATATCCATGGTGGCCATGTCATCGCTCAACGACTTGTGTGGCCCGCAGGTTTCAACGCAGACGACTCTTGTTTCTCGCTCCCTTCGCAGTGCACACAGAGGCTGACAGCTGCCCTGACCCTCGAGACAGGTAGACCTCTCCTTTCCCTCGTGCGCATTGCTGTCATTGGCAGCCATTTCGGCGGCTGCATACTCGGCTGTATCCACCCAGATCATTTCAACCAGCTTCCCCTGACCCGTTCGAGCAAAGTCTTGGAGCCGCATCGCCCAGCGCCCTGCCCAGCGCCTTGCTGCAGCCACTTCTATCTATTGAATCTCACAATTTACTCTATTATCTGACCCTTCCATGTGGCACCTACTTTCGAGCTCCCTAATTACCCTCTCAATGCAAAGGCTCCCCTCATATCCGCCCCTGGGTTAGGTGTGGATCTGCTCCACCCGTTGATCTGTATCTTATTACGCGTACAGCCGTCTCAACGTCCCCTATTATTGCGCAAGACATGTTTTCGACGCTCCTTATCTTCACACAGCCACGCTTTGATTAATGTCGCATTTCGACTTGTTTCGTGCTTGAGTCTTGCGTCCGTGTCTTATTTCTTGCGCAAGTCCTCCATCTTAGTCTTGTTTCTCGCACGAGTCTTGCATCTCAGCCTTGCATTTTATCTTGTCGTCGTGTAGTTAAACATTAGACGCGATCCTCCCTCGTATCCATCGCGCAACTCAGATCAAGAGGAGCCAACAGGATCCGTAGCCGCCGCCGGCTCCTGGCGATCCTCGCCTCTGCCTCCACGCTCGCTTGCGCTGACGATTTCACGATAACGATAACAACGCCGATACCGTACCTCGTCATTGCGCCCTCCAGCAACACCAACCAGGTATTCCCATATTGAACCTCATTATCTGCAGCTACATACTCCCATATCCTATCAACATGTGATGCACCCCTGTCAGGTTCCAGAAATGCCATCATAATACTCCTCAAAAACAAGCCAGCCATCCCAGCTTATCTCACTCACAACCGCTGGGGAACCCTCACCCACGCGTCGAAACTTGCTTTGCTGTCAGACTGAAACATTCGGCAGTGCGATCTGCATCTGGGTGATTTGCTGGCGACGCCGAGTGATCCAAGATAGGGTTTGTCAGGCTCCCAGTCATGCGCCACGATTTAGGCTGTGGCACAGCAGCGCAGCGTGGTGCGACTACCGAGGCCTCACCGTTGCCGTAGTTTTCAACCCTTGCGTCCACGTCGCCATGATCTTCGCCTCCCGCGTACCTCGTAGCCTCCATATACAGCTGGAAGTGTCGGCACTTCCGGCACTAATAAAACCTTTGTTATCACCATCCAGTTCTGCTATTTCGCGAGTGCCTGATTGTAATCCAACTAGAACTCTGATTCTAGCACAACGCCAGTAGATATTTGCTCTAGTTCCTAGCTCCTTCACACCGATGCACCTTCCCAGCATAAACCCCGCCTCCAACACGCTTGTAGATGGCTTGCCCTTGAGCAGTCGTCCTGTTAGGAGGCACAACCAGCAGGACACAGTGTTTCTTGTCCTGATTCGCACTCTTTAGAACGTGCAAGAATGACATGGTGCACTCGCAGTCTGTCCAAAGCCGTCTTTTTGTGCTGTACACTAATTCTACATTATCTGCCTTCCGTGTTCCGTACCGTAGCCAATAATGCAACCCCAATGTCCTGAGGCGTTGTTTCTCCCAAACCGCTATTTCCGCGCGCGTCCAGAGTAGTTAGATCTCGCTATTCTCCCAACCAGTCGTCCTAAACACTGGATCCAGATAAGTGATGTCACTTTTGTGTGCCATCCATAACCATGCTGAAACTCCCCAGACCTAGCAGTCGTTAGCAGTCATTGATGAGAAGTGAGCAAGTTGCGCAACAAGTGAACCGTTTCCACTGTAGTCACTCCCTACTTCTGTGCTGGCGGCCTCGTATTCTTTCGATCTTTTCCTGTCACTAAATAGTCTGGCCTATCAGCTTTGAAATAATCGCATCAAGGGCCTCGCGGAATTCGTGGGCTGTTGCACGATAACTGGTGACGGTCTCTCCCATATCTGGCATTTTTGGGCGTTGGCTGGGGTAAAGCGAGTTTTCCCGACCTGGCGGTAATTGGATAGAATCAGTAAAGGCAGCTCATGTCCCAATGGCCTGAGTGGAACAAGTCTATCCAAGGCCTAGAGAAGGATACGCCCCTGAGATTATCGAAAGGAAGTTGTGATTCATCAAGATTCCCTTTGCGAAATCTTATAGGTGTCTGTCGTGTAATATCTGGGCCGAAATGGCACTGAACTAGAGTAGCAAAGGCCTTTCTAGCATGTTTTAATATACACTGGGCGAATTCGTTTTACCATAACCTGTTCAACTCTGGGAGTTTTTTTGCGAAGTCATTAAGTTCAAGTTCATCACTTATTGCATCGGAAGTGATCAGCTTATTAATGCAATTCTCCGGAATGAAACCTATAGCCCGAACATCAAATGTGCTTTTAACGAAAGATGCAATGATTCTGTCGGCGAGACAGTCCTGAGGTTCCAGTTTAACAAATTTCATATCGTCGGAAGACTGCATGGACGATGTTGCATCCCCATCCTCTCAGTTTCGTGAATCTATGGAGTTCTCTCACTAGCCAAAGTCTATTTCAAGCCCCATAATAAGTGGAAGAACAAGGAGCGCCAGACTTTCCAGATGAAAACCGATATGATTGTCCATTTCTCCCTAATTGTTCGCTGTCTGTAAGCAGAATGGACAGTTACGGTCCGGTCTTGCAATAGGGGAAGCCCGATTTGTGATCTCGTTATTATTGAGAAGCATAATTTTGTCCTCGGAGTGATTTTCTTCGACATGCTCAACATACTCTGCTCTAGTTAAGAACGATGGCGAGGGTGAGTTTCGCAGCGATAGGTTGTTCGGTGGTATATCGTTTTATGAACAAGCTAAATTTCCGAGGTTATAAAAACGTTTCTATCTCCTTCCGAGCAGTCGGGATAGGTGCACATATAAGGTAGCAGATCCTGAATCAGATGTGACCTTTCCACCACCAGGCTCGTATTCTGTAGGTGTGTCAGTTAGTGCCCAACTGGATCCTACGGATACTCCGTTTTCTACTTGGAAATACTTCCCAGGAAGGCTGCCTTTTAGTAGCTACCACGTATGTGATGGTTGCTCTAAAACAGAGGCTTTAGAAGGAAGCCTCGACCATTGGAGTTAGACCAATTTGTTCTTCAACATTGATGCTTGTGATCTTGGTCTCTGGGGCTGAAGGTAAACCAGCAACCCTGTTCAGAATATGATCTCTTCTTTCATATTCTCTATTTCTCCAAAATATAAACTGCAACTGTCGAGTAGCATTTGAGCCACCCATTCGCCTGATCAACATTTTTACGTGATTTTCTTGGTTGTTGGTGTCGAGATCGTCTCGGGCAGCACTTCTGTCCGCTCGTAGTTGACGAATTATTTCTTCGATGCGACGGCTGTGGATTCCCTCACACTGCTTTTGTATACAAGTTCGCTCCTCCCTCGTAGGGGTACATATATTCCCTACTGCTGTTGTGTAGATTTGTCGTCAGAAGTTTCGCGCAGATGGCAACGTTCGATTTGTTGGACTCCTCAACTTGGCTGCCAGTCGGTACAAACGGTCAATTATGTCAACAATTTCGGTGAGAAAGGCCTTAATAGGACCTGAAATGGCGTGTATGGAATCTGCACCAGACGATGTTTCGTCACCGAGGTCATGAGACAACACCTCCTGCACAGTGATTGGATATCGAAAGTTTTCCAGTGCTGGTAGGTTTGAGCCATGATTGTTGCTGTCAAATAAGCAATGTGGATCTGAACCATCTTGAGGTTCATGGGTAGATTCCGAGAGAAAATCAAACACTGCGTTATTGTTACCCACAAAGTCTTGTCGCCAGGCACAGGAAAGCTGACATACTATCAGAGCGATTTTCTCACAAGTTGCCCAGAAGAGCAACAGTGAAATCTTTTACTGAAAAATCATCTTGTAGTCTATAATCCGACGACCAATCGCCAAGTTGAAAAAACCTATGTTTGCGGTCCAAAGGTTGAAGCCTTCTTTCTGACTAGGCATCGTCTGCATGCACAAAGCGCTCTGAATCAACCTCATTCTGCATGATCAGATAACCACGAAGACGACTTATCGCGTTCAAGAATCCGACAACGACGTCTTCCTCAAGATTTCTCAAGGTCATTGAAGCCATCGTGAGATCTCGGATTTCCCAGGTTGTGGCTCTTGTCAACACTATTTAGGAGGCTTCAAGTCTCCCAAATCCCAAAGTGATGATGTGGTTGTTGCTGTGCTGGAATATATTGTGGGCTGTGCGAACAATTTTTCCAACGTCTTGTGAGATACTCTTTTTCGACATGATCACCGGAGTGGAATGGCTGGTCTCGTTCTCGGGTCATTGCCTATCATAATTGAAGCACACAAATCCTATCACAATGGTGTAAAGACAATGAAGAAACTTCGAGGCGCTTGTTACCGCCTCGAACTTGGGAAGTTTTTACGAGAAGCTCGAAATCAGCAAATTCATTTTGCTGACAACGTCAAGAATCTCGCCCTCGCCACATGTCCTACTTATCAAAAGCTTGATGAAGACTATAACGAAGATTTGTCTGATTTGTGGTCCAGCAAAACCCAGGTGGCAGTGCAGAATTATCTTGGCCTTATGAGGTATAAACAGTTCATGAAGCTTTTAACGGAATTTGAAAACTGCCTTATCGACTTAGCGATAGAGCTTGATCAGATCCAATACTTTGAAATAGTAAAAAGCTATCTAGGCGTCTTTAATTCTGGCTTGCACTATAACAGCAATGAGTAATAAGTACGCCTTTAGATCTCCCTACCATTCGGACCCTCATAGTCAAGCCTCATAATCGACAGTCTTCCTTTTGGAGCTGCACGAAGTATGTGTTTGCTGAAAAAGACATTAAAGCTTTTACGGAAGACCTTGAATCTTTCACAAAGACCATGGAAAGACTCCTTACAAATCGCAAGACGCAGCATGAGCAGGTTCAAAAAGATCAGCTCATATTTCGATCCATCCCTGCTATTGCTGTCTCAGCTACCTTGCTACTGCAGCAGATACGTGTTTACAAGGACCGCCTCTTTAAGGCCTTCCTTGAATCCTGGGCTGCCGGTTGCCATCCATCTCACGAGGCCATGCTTTTTCTTGATACGCCAGTCTTCAGAGATATCAAGAGTCTGAGCACGAAGATCTCCTCGTACAAGTTTAGGCTCCATGGCGATCTGGTAAACATGTCGGCATGGCACGAAGCAGATGTAACTGTATTCAATGAACAAACAATCTCTAATGAGCCGCAAAACAGGTATGAAATTGCCAGCCAATATTCCTAATGGTGTACGCATAGCTTATCCCAGTCAAGGATTGTGCCAACCTATGTTCAACTATCCTCATCCCACGCGACTCCATTAATGAACATACTCAACCAAAGCATAGTCGACAATCTATGCCAAAACGTTGCTCACGTAAAGAAAGTACAAAAATGTGCGGACTTGCATCTTCGGCAGGGGAGGTGTTTTCTTTCGGCGGAAATGAGCTATTGGCCAGTATGCCAGAGAACCCACAACTAGGCCATAATCAGCCTTGAACGAGTACTCACCTCCAAAATCAAGATCAACCCCAACCAGAAGAACTCGATAGCCCTGTAGCTTGCTGTTTCGCTTCTGCAACTGGAATGATCGCAGTGGCTGACCGCGAAGTGGTCAAACAAATCGATATATTTCCCCGAGCACCCGAAAATCGACTTTACCCAGCCACTAATCCGACATTCTTTCTGCCGATCAGCTGCGAAATCCACCAGCCCAGTCCTGCCAAGAATTATGTTCCTAGAACTCGGTATTTTGCTTATGGCAATATGGAATCGGGAATTGTTCGCAACCTTTGCTAAGAGACACGGCAAGATCGAGGAGATTCATGCTTACATGCGTCAGGGGCTTGCTAACGAATGGTACGAAGAGACTTACGATCTCATGACTCCTCAATACGGAAGGGTGGTGAGAACGTGTGTCAACTTTGCAGGGGAGTACACGCAGGGTTCCCAGTCGTGGGATGATGAACAGCTGAGAGTGTCAGTCTGCACGAAGATCATCAGCCCGCTAAAAGACGAGTGTTTTCCTAAGCAAGTAACAGTTTGATCGAAATCTTTAATGCAAATATAATCATAAGCTCCTCATGCTTCAGAAACCGGGTTTAGCCATGACAGAGAGAAGCGTTACGATATAACCTTTTTGGCTGAAGTATGAAGTGCAAATAGATTGTGGTTGGTGGAAACCGGCAAAACTATCTTCCGACCCTCGTTTTGCATACAGCCCAATAGGTGCTGCATTAATTCGCGATCGTTCAGGCCAGGACCCCGCAAGTGTACAAGGGAAAGGTTTGGTGAGACATTTGCTGATCTAAGCGATCGCGAATCAATGCACTTGGTGGGCCCGATTATCATGTATATCATGCTCGTGCACCCTCGAACTTCTCGGCGTAGCCTGAATGCTACCTGGGCTATAAATGTTACATTAACATCCTGTCCATCGCCACGTGCCCTCCACTCACTTATTTTAGCTTAGCTCTCTCCCCAGATAGATAACCCTGGGAGCTTTTCTCTGGGCTCACCAAGGCGAGACACACCATCTCGATCTGATCACCTCTCCATTTAATCATCTGATCTATGGATAACCTCACATACGAGAATACAGTAAACCTCTGGCCGCTCTGGGTAATACGGTCATTGTCATCCATCATGTCTATCGCTCCTCCCAAGCATCCAGTATAATATATCCCCTACGACTCAACACTCAACGCCTTCAACCCCACGACCCTCCCCTCCTTCTCGTCCACAGAGACGACATAGTACTCCGCCCTTGTAGACCCATGCTCCACCCTGAACACCTTCACCTTCCCATCTCCCGCCTTCTTCACCGCATCAACGACCTTCTTGTACTGTCCTTGCGGATTAAACTCCTTCTCGCTGACATTTGAGACGTCCGCGTTATGACCAATGAGCTTCTTTAGTTCGTCTGTTCATGCTCATTAGCCTCTAACACATGTATGAGGAAAGGTTGGAGGGAGCAGGGCTTACCGGCAGAGATGTCGCGCCCCTCATACTCTAAGCTGACGGGTTCGAAAGGCTCGTCGGCATCGCTTGTGTAATACTCCTCCACACTCTCTAGTGCCTTGGGCACATTAGTATTGACACTCTTCGTCTTGTAGCTTTTGCTGTCCTGTGTCGTAGCACCCGTATCATTCGCGCCCTCCAAGAACTTTGAGTACGCGTCGTCACTCATGTTTGCGGTATTTGAGCTGTGTGAGAAGTTTCGCGTTTGTGTTGCTGTTATTCCACGGATCTGTGTCTCTCTCTGCTCTGTTTGCAACAAATCCCGTCCAAGCGTTTGGATAGTCTGCTCCAATGTTGGCTTCTTCTTGGGTTGTATCTGTATCCTATCCGGCCTCAAACTAAACAACCTCTTTTTCTTGTCTGTTGGAAGCGGTAGTCGTCTGTTTGCCCTCAACCAATCAATATCCTTTCCAGTTCTTTGTGCAGTTTTATCACTCTGATCCTGCTTCGTCCTTTTCTCACTCCTTACCACCTCTGGAGCCTTGACGCGTACCTCTCTGATATCGACTTCGAAAGGAGGAGCCCACCTGCTCTTTATCTGAGCCGCTGGATATTCTAGGAATCTCCAGGGATAATTGAACGACCTTTTCTTCGCACGGTCTGGTTTCTCGCGTTCGGCAAGAGCTTTTTCGTAGGTGTGTCTGTACACGACGGGCCGTACTGTGAGCTCGCGGATGCCTTGCTCAGGAAAGGTGCGCTCAGGATGCCGAGGGCCTATATACGTCGGCGGCACACTCTCGTAGAATCTGAATGTTGGTTCTCGTGTACTCTTGCCTCTAGGATGCTGGGGTTGAATGTAGGTCGGAGGAGAGCTCTTGTATAGTCTGGAATTCGTATTGTTGCGCTTTGTTTCTCGGTTTTTTTCTACGTTGGGGTCTGTCTTCCAGTCTGTGAGTCTCTTTGCGACAATAATGTGAGGGTTTGCTTGTGTATTTCGTAAGGTGTTCTCGATGGGGCGGCGGCAATACAATCTGGGCATCGGGTAGTGACAGTGCTGGTGCAGGTGGGATACCGATGACGCAACTTTGGTGGTTCTGGTCAGGTGCGCGTTAGGTCGGAAAAGCAAATGTGCTTCCGAGACATCGCCGGATCGTTCCGCGTCGAAAGCCACATTAATATTAGAATGTATTGCAGCAAAAAGCACAAGTAGATATACTACACATTTGAAACTATAGGATTTGAGCCAATCTATCAAGGCTATCATGTTGTTGTAGTTGTTTTTGTTGTTGTCAACACCGTAAGAAAAGAGACCATTAAGAAACGATAAGATCAAAGTAACGCGCAGAGGGCACCAAGTTTTCATTAAAAACAAAACATTGATTGGTTGTATTTATTTTTCATTGAAAACTAACAATGAATAAAACAATGTTAACAAGCCGAATTCGCAATGTGCAGAACCCACAACCCAAACCATAATCAAGACCCTCATCTAGTGCTCCTCTTCACATCGATCTTCGCCCTAAAGATTCGGTAATCATCTTCCAATCAAACTATCTTCCAAAAAAAACACGAAAAGTCGAAAACATAAAATGGGGTATGTAGTCATCAAGAGGGACCCATTATGCCGAGAAGGGAAACAGCGAAAGAGAATATACTGAAGAGAATTCGGAGAGCAATCGGCAATTTGGGTTTTGCAAAGTACAACAGGAATGCATTGCACCTGTCAACAGCAGAAATCAGAGCAGCAAACTTAACGTTAAGACTTTTCTACGGGAGTAGGCGCATGAGATAGCCCATTCGTTGGTGGGTTGCGAGGGCTCTCCCGCTCCGCCTTGGCCATGGTTGGCTTCGTGTCCTCGCCCTCATCATCGTAGTTTTCATCAACATCCATATGACGCGCAGCCGGTTCATGATGCTCAGGTCGCTCTTGTTTGGGTGTCTCAGCCATGCGCGGTGGTGGTTGCGGTGCCGCGTTCATGGGCGGGAGGGACGGAGGATGATGAGCGGCCTCTGATGGATGGTATCCATCGTTGATGCGACGCGCGTCCTGTGTGACTTTAGGGCTGTGGCGGGTGAACGGGATCTGGACCTGCGGTGATGAGATTCGGTGAGGTGGTGTAGGGCGACGACTGTGAGGCTCGTCTAGCTTTTGACGCTTCTCGTCGTTGGAGGGGGGCTTGGGATGGGGGTGGTCATTCTCCTCCCATTCCCGAATGCGCTTTGGTGGTACAGTCGGAGGACGATCTTCGCGTTCACGCGCTGCAGCTTCAGCTGCTGCAAGAGCAGAAGCTGGTGGAGGAGCACCGCTTGCAATGCCACCACCTGAGGTGGGGTCAGGGTGATGTTGATATGGCCCTTGGTATCCATTGCGAGGCGACCCTGCGCGATTCTCCACAAGAGGGCGAACCTCAGGAGGAGGGCTTGCCATGCGTCCGTATGGTGGCATGCCCTGGCCTTGGTTGGGGGTTGGCCCGCCCAGCCCGGTTGGTGGAGGCGGGGGTGGTCCAGCCACATTGGCAGCATGAGGGCCATAGTTAGGGTTGGAAATGCGGTTTGGTGGCGGCTGCTGCTGGTGCGGAGGCATCTGAGGCGGACCTGGAGGACCCTGGGGGTTAAGCTGTGGAGGCGCAGGATGATATGGGCTTGGGGCAACATGGTGTGTCTTTGGAGATGGCGAAAGACCGCGTCGCATTGG
This sequence comes from Herpotrichia juniperi, assembly GCA_014905255.1. Taxonomy (NCBI): domain Eukaryota; kingdom Fungi; phylum Ascomycota; class Dothideomycetes; order Pleosporales; family Melanommataceae; genus Herpotrichia; species Herpotrichia juniperi. The sequence continues at coordinate 1,213,694 of BLYF01000046.1, read as the reverse complement.
GCCAGGAGGGGGGGGACCAGGAGGACCAGAAGGACCCGAGGGTCCTGGGCCGTTCGTAGGTGGTCGAGGGGGCTCCTGATATGGCCTCATGGGTTCTTGCCTGGGGC